>CAWUDS030002219.1:7695584-7763967 GCA_963859935.3 Lathyrus sativus | reverse complement strand
TGATAAGTGAGATCAACAAAGGTTGATAAGTGATATCAACAATTTCTCGTTATGTGGTGTATGCTCATTTCTTCGTAATGGAGTGGCCTGCGGACAGTATCAGATTATTTGACAGATGGAGGGCTAGTTGTTGCTATGACAACAGAAGCCAGTTCCCAGGGTTTTCCTAAGCAGTAGTCGTTTCGCAATTTATTTTTGCGGTTGGCAAATTTCCGGGTTCTTTCGTATTCAACCGTCTCGTACCTCGATTGTCTGAAGGCTGCGCGCTCTTCATCCAGTCGGGTCCAAGTCGCTTGAATAGGGGCAGCTGTTGCACCCCAAAATTTGCCCAACCTTTTCTAACCTAGGTTTATGTTTCAATTGCATAGTCATTTGCATTGTCATCATGTACATAGTGTATTCATCTGCATTGCATGTCATAAGCAAGTTATCTTATCAGGGGATCAACGTGCTATTCCTATCTCAGGAGGTATATCCAAGGGTTTCATTCATGTTCAAGTCTACTCAGGTCATCAGGGAAGATCTGAGCTTTGAAGAGCTACCAGGTTGATCAGTGAATTCTCTCCTATCTTGAGGCTAGTGGGGGATCATCAGAGGAAATGTGAGCTATGAGCCAAAAGCATGAGGTGTGTACGGATGTTATGAAGAGTCTAGAGAGTCATTTTTGAGGATAACCAAGTCATTTGAATGATTGCAAGAGCCTCAGTTGAAGTCAGTCAACTAGGGTCAACACTGGGTCAATTCTAGGTCAAAGAAGTGTTTTGAAGGGCATCAAGGATCATTTGAAGAATGGGGGATTCATTATTTGCTAGGTGTATATGGATATGATGTTATGATAAAGAAAATCGAGAGGAGTCAAGGAGAACTGGAGTTACTAAATTAGGGTTTTATTGTAAAATCCCCTGATTTAGGTCAAACTTCAAAGCAGTGTAACTCAAGATGCAAGCTTCATATGGATTCTTGGTCCACATGAAACTTGTAGAATATCTTCATAGCTTTAATTTGAGTGGTGGAAGTCATCAAGATGATTTGTAGAACTCAAGTTATGGCTCTTGCAAGTTACAGGTCATCTGAGGGCACTGAAATTTGTCTGTGAAAATTGTCTGTCTTCCAAGCAACTTTTGACCTTCAAGGGTATTTCAAATGGATTTATGGCCAACATAAGAATTGTTCCTTATTGTCTTAGATTTCTAGAATGGTATGGTATGCCTTCATATGATTTATGGAACTCTACTTATGGTCTTGGCAAGCAAAGGGTATTTTGGTCATTTTGAGGATTATTCAGGACAGTCATTCTTAGTATATGCCTAAAACTCATACAAGGAAGCTTCAAATGAAAAACTTCACAACATAAAAGTTGTTCAAAATGGGATTTTAAGGCTAGAAAAGAAGGTGTGAAAGTTTGGAAAAGCTTAGAGCATGGAATTTTAAAATTGTGCAAATGACTTGAATATGGCTTATAAGTTGAAAAAGTTGAAATGAAAAATTGGTTTGGGAGATCTACAAATCCAATATGGGTCATCCAATATACCAAATTGATTCCAAACATCATTTTAAAGACATTGGTTCAGCCACTTTTTTGATTTAGGGTTTAAAAATTGGACTTGCTTTGTATTTTTGTTACTTGCATAATAAGGCAAGTATAGAAAACTTGGCACAAGATGAATTTTCAAGGCAAGGAGCTTACATACACTTCCCATATCTCATGTAAGGAGATTTTGACATAAGTTTGGAAAGGTGCAAGCATGAGATAAGAGATATTCAAAGTATCATGGCATGAGAAGTTCATGAAATTTCCACAACTTTCTAGAATCCTCCAAGATTATTCTAGAAACCTCTAAGTTTGTTAATCATCATCTATATATTGGATTGAGATCATTAAGAGTAAAGGTTGGTGATAGTTGATGTTGAATCCATTTGCAAATCATATGAATTTTTTTCTCTTCCACCATTTTTTCTATTTTTCCCACACTTTCACATTTTGGAAATTTTTTCAATCCGTTTTTTCTCTCACTTTCCATACTTTTTCTCTTCACCAATCAATTACACAACAATTATAGAGATGGTTCATCATTTTTTTTGAGAGGAATTGGAGCAAGAGGAACCTTGTAGTAACATAAAAAAGTGGTGAAAACTCAAATTCCAATTTTCACTTTTTCATCAATTCAAGACTTGTCAAGGCTTCAAACATATTCACCAAGTATTGTTGAGTGATTCTACATCATTTTCTCAAAGAATTGGTGATCGAGTGAAGCTCCACAAGTCATTTTTCGGAGGTATAAAGAATTCGACATAACTCATTATTTAGGAGTCTTTCTTACATTATTTTTATTGCATTCCATTGCCATAAAGGTATACATGGATTCTAGTACAAAAAAGATGGGTTTTATGACAATTTTTGGTTCTTGAGTTTTTCTTGAGGTGCCACGTTTTGGGAGTTAGAGAGAGTTTCAAGAAAATCTAAGACCATATTTGGATTCCTTGATTTTTTTCCTTCAAGTTTGACCAAAATTTTGTGCGAAACGGATAATTATTGATGGAGTTATGGTGCTTCAAAGTAGCAAAAAACTCATGTTCATGGAGCTACGGGTTACTATTCACAAAGTTGAAAATTTTGATTTGGAGAAGAAGGTGTTAACACCGTCGGATGCATTTCCAAGTCAAGGTTTCTTCCATTCATCCAACGCCTCTCACTGCGCCACGCAATCGGCCACATAAGCCTCATGCCACTTTTATTTATTCATGTTATTTTCTTTTATTTTCCTATTGCCATGTTTCTTTTATTTTTTTCTGTTTTATATGCTGACTTCTAAATACCATAAAAAATAGGAAAATTAGTCTTTTTGATCCCCATTCTTTTGTGCTGAATCTTTAAGATGTCTAGGATTTAATAAAACTGGAATTATAATTTTACCATTTTTTGACATTTTCTTTGGATTTTTTACATTTGGGTCGTCATAAAAAGGCCAATGCTGGTGCTATCATTTTGTTGAATTTCTTTGACCCTATCCAAAACACAATTAAATGTCAATCCTTTTGCAGGGATCTCATACACACGTTGAGGTATTGTGATATATTTTTTTTGGGAATTTTATTGTACCATTTTAATTGGTTTTGGATGCTTTCTTTGACATGCTCCACTTTAATCTTTCCTTTGGTATACATGAGATATCTTGCAATGTTTCCATCTTATTTGACCATTTATCTTTGGATATTTTTGTGGTATCTCTCACCCCTGGTTTGTGGCTTGATGTAGGGCATTGGAGATTTTTATTTGAATTTTTTAGCACCTTTTGCTATTTTTCTTATGTTTTGTATTCGAACTTGTAATTTGGACTTCCGAACGGACTTTATTTTTGTTAAGGCTCCAACGGCCGCTTTGTGTTTGCGTGATGAACGCCGTGGCTTATATTTCTTATTGTAGATAGGTTAGAGGTATTGGAAGACCCTTAGGTGGCTGTTATTTGTATGTGTAGCTTGCCCGATTATCGACTTGTTTGCATGATAGCACGTTGCGATTCCAAATAGTGGATTACGCTGTTTCATTCGGAGTTTTCACTCGATTCTTTGCATATGATCACTTGATATTTTCTTATTCCAACCATGAATGGGCTTGAGGTTGAGATGAACCTTCCTCCCTCCTTTGCATTGCATTTACCATTGCTATATTCATGTTCACTTGTATGCGGTTATTACTTGTATTTCCGTTTCTTCCTTTCGTTTCCTTTCCCGTAGGACTTCCATTCTTCCTTGTTCAAGGGAGGATGTGATAGACATTAGGAGTTAACCCATGCATGATAACATTAGGGTAGATTTTATTCCCTTTTAACCCTAGGATTTGTAGAGTGTCATCTCTTCTTCCTTCAAAACAACAGAAAAACATTAATAAAGGTTATAACAGAGATTAATTCATTTCTTCCGTCAAAAGATTTGAACAGACATCAACCTTTTTGCAATAAGAAAACCCTTGTTTAAGGTGAGATTTTTCATAAAAAACACTTGAACAGCTTGTGTCGGGCGTGGCCCGAACTACGTTTGCTCTGATCTTTCATGCTGTATGAAAGTACGTAGGCATAGGATGCGATATCCTAGCGAGCAACCTTCACCCCACCTTCCCCCCGTAGTTAGGCGAACTACGTTGACTCTGATTTCTCGTTCCAGACGGGAATACGTAGGCATAAAGTGCGATGCTTTGCCGAGTCATGTTTTCTTTTCTTTTCAGACCTCATCCTTTAGTTTAGATAGAAGTGTAATCCGTACAAACCAAGCAAGCGTGGATCCCATCGAGTACGATGGACGTGAGGGGTGCCTAATACCTTCCCCTTGCGTAACCGACTCCCAAACCCAGGTTTTGGTTGCGATGACCATACCTTTCCCTTTTTAGCGAGGTTTACTTCGAGCGTTTCCTTTCCCTCCGTTGGGATAAATAACGCACGGTGGCGACTCTTCTGTTCAGCCGGCGCCGATTTTCGCAGTAGCGACAGAAATTAGGATCAAGAATTTGAGAATTAGAGACATTTTTAGGCGAAGCACGTTTTCGGTTTGGACCTATATCTCTTGATCGTGGATTTTTAATGAAATCTAAGGCCATATTCATGATCCTCGTGGAATTTGTTGCGACTTCTGTTCAAGAATTATTCAAAACCGTTAAGATTTGATGAAGCTACGCTTGGATGAAGCTACCGGAAAAAAATTCCGTCCGGCCGGCCTTGTTACTGTTCGCGCGGGCTGTACCTTATTTCAAATGAAGAAGACATAATCACCACCATCCAATCGTGAGGAAAACGGAGACCAAGTCATCGCATCCTACAGCAACGGACGCGCCACGTACTCCCCTTCAAAACTACGTCGTTTTGATTAGTGACTCTCACCGGGCTTCTCAGCCATTCGCTATCCATACCCCTTGCGTGTAGGCCCAACAGAATTGCCTTGGAATTGCTTGCTGAACGCACCCCTGGCCCAATTAATTTAATTCACTTTCTTTTTCTTTTTTCTGTTTTAATAGCTGTTTGGTTTAATTGCATTAAAAATAGTAAAACTAATCAAAAAATTATGAGAATGTTTTCTATAATTCTTGAATGTCTTAGGAAATATTAGGAGCTGATTTTATATTTTTAGGATTTAGTGTGAATTAATTGTGATTTTCCTTTATCCTAATGTCCATTAAAATTGCATATTTGATGTCTGTTTTTGCTGAATTTTGTATGGCCAATTGGTAATGAATTTGGATGAGATTTTTTTCTAGATTGTAGATTAGAGATGTATGATCCTCTAGAATTTTTCTCTTATTTTTTAGGCAATGTTAGGTTCTGTTTTGAATCAGGAGAATTAGGCTTTTCATGTTTAGGTACCCCTATTAATACCTTGTAATTCATGAATTGTTTAGAGGCCTTCCCATTAGAATTGACCCATGTTTATTCTACTATAGACCCATAACATGCTTAGGCTCCCCTAGGAATAATCATAGAATTTTAGGATTAGCTTTAGTATTTTAGATGGAATTAACAATTAGACTAGTTATAACATGCTTTCAACCTAGTCCTCCCATTTGATTAATTTCAATAATGATTTTTAGATCAAGATAAATTGTTCATTGCTTTTGAATGTTGTTATATGCATGATAAACTTCTGTTTGATTGATTCTATTGATTTAATTTGGAGTTTTGAGTTCCTTTTGCATAGCTTTTTGGTAGCTTTGTTTTAATTAGGGATTAAGGAGAGCCTTAGTGGTTTGCTTTATTTCTTCAAATAAATATGGTTGGCTTCACTTGCCTTCCATCCTATCCTATGATGAAAAGTCCTCACATGAAAGCTCATCTCTCCTTTGGAGGGATGTATGGCATGTCATGATGAGTAGAACTTTTGAGGATACTTTTCATGGATGCATGGTTGAGTGCCATGATGGATACCTTTGGTATACATCATGCTTCCCATCATCATACCTTCATCTTGTTGATTCCTTTCCTTGTCGGAGCATTGTTAAAGCATGAAGATGGAGCATTCTATTCCTTCCCTTGAAGATGATGTGAACTTGAAGAACTGTTACAGACTGTAGGCGGGATTGCTGTCAGAGAGTGACATTGCTGTGAAGCTGTTGTTTTGCTTTCTTAACTGTCTGTTTTGCTGGATTGCTTTGATGTATTGATGTGACTTGATTGGATTGTTGCATTAGTAATAGGCTTCATGTAGGTGATCATAGGCCTAATAGCATCCTAAGGTTGAGCTTCTCCCCTTGCTTGTATTGCATTAGAAGTTGAGTGGGGACTCCTTCTGCTTGTACTTTTACTGTATGGCTTTGCTTGATGGTTTAAGGTCGAGCTTCTCCCTTGCCTGTGTGGTTTGTGGCCTTTGTGCCTTGCTTGTTTAGAAGTTGAGCTTGGCTCCTTCTGCTTGTGTGATGCATTGCATGCATTTTATTGACAGCAATTTGTTTACAGTAATCTTTCTTGTACAGTTTCTGTTTACTATTGTTTCCATTGCCATGTTCCCCTAGGAACTCTGACTTCTCTTATTCAAGAGAAGTTATGACATACATTAGGATTCTAACCATGCATGATAACATTAGTTAGTTTCCCTTTTAACCACAACCGTAGGACGAATATTGCATGATAACTGTAGGATCGATTCAGTTTCCCTGTAGAGAGTGTGTTCTCTTCTCATCTTCAAATACAGTTAAAACACTTAATAAAGGTTAACACGTGTTGTGCGTTACGAGCCTTATGCTAGTTGAGAAAGAGTTATGGAAGGGTTTCCCTCACGTAGCTTGAATGTTTAGTATGGTACCCTTTGGGTGACATGCGACGCATTCACTCTTAAGTCCAAGTCTTTAGTGCAACACGAGTTACGAACAAAACTCAATTCACTTCTTCCGTAAAAGACTTCAAAAACAAACATTCCAAATCCTTTTTGTCCTCTTGGACCCTTAATCAGGAAAACCCTTTTCTTAAAGGAAAATTCTGTTAACTTTCAGTTCTACCGCAAACGATAACGCCTAAGTCTCCAAGGATCGAGCTGCAAACACCAACTGCTGGAACTGTCTGTTAACTTTACTTAGATAAAAAACAGCTGAACAAACATGTGTTCTCCGTAGCCCGAACTACGTTTGCTCTGATCTTTCATGCCGTATGAAAGTACGTAGGCACGAGATGCGATATCTCGGTGAGCAACCTTTCCCCCCTTCACCCGTAGTTAGGCGAACTACGTTGACTCTGATTTCTCGTTCCAGACGGGAATACGTAGACATAAAGTGCGACACTTTGCCGAGTCATGTTCTTTTCTTTTCAGACCAGACCTTTAGCGTAGATAGATGTAACAAACCCGTCAGATAAACACAACAAGCGTGGATTCCATCGAGTACGATGGACGTGAGGGGTGCTAATACCTCCCCCTTGCGTAACCGACTCCCGAATCTAGACAATGGTTGCGATGACCTTGTCTTATACCTTTTCGTCAGGTTTTTCCCGATCGTTTCCTTTCCCATTCTGAGGGATAAATAACGAAAGGTGGCGGCTCTTCTGTCTTGCCGACCTCGCTTTTCGCAGTAGCGACAAACCTCAATCTGAATTTCCTGAGCCTCTCAAACAGCTTCAACAGGTTAACCAGATGTTCCTCCTTCATTTGTGACTTCGCGATCATGTCATCAACATAGACATCGATCTCATGATGAATCATATCATGAAAGAAAGTCACCAATACCCTCTGATAGGTTGCCCCTGTGTTTTTCAACCCAAAAGGCATTACCTTATAACAGAAAGTCCCCCACGGCGTGATAAACGTCGTTTTCTCCATATCCTCTAGTGCCATCTTAATCTGATTATATCCGGAAAAACCGTCCATGAAGGAAAACACGGAATACTGTGCAGTATTATCAACCAATACATCAATGTGAGGGAACGAGAAATTATCTTTCAGGATTGCTTTACTCAAATCTCTATAATCAACACACATCCGTACCTTACCGTCCTTCTTAGGTACCGGTACGATGTTAGCGACCCAAGGAGGGTAATTTCTTACGGCGAGGAATCCTGCGTCCAATTGCTTTTGGACTTCCTCCTTGATTTTTACAGCCATATATGGTCTAGTTCGCCTGAGCTTCTGCTTGAATGGCGGACACTCTTCACGCAAAGGTAAGCGATGAACCATAATGTATATGTCAAGCCCAGGCATGTCTTCGTATGACCAAGCAAAAATATCCTTATATTCTAGGAGCATTCCAACCAATCTTTGCTTGACATCACTCTGCAATGCGGCCCCTATCCTGACCTCCTTCTTGGCTTCTACAGTACCCAAGTTGACGACCTCAATTTCCTCTTGATGAGGCAGAATGACTTTCTCTTCTTGTTTCAGCAGCCTGGCTAGCTCTTCAGGTAGGTCTTCGTCTTCCTCAATCTCTTCTTCAGCTTGAAATATCGGATTATCAAAGTCAAAGCGAGTCATAGATGATTCTAGAGCGGTGTCATCTGCAATGTGAAACCTGCAATGATGATGATTTAATGCTTAAAATGATATACAAACAAGCACAAACCACATTGCCATTTTATTGTTAAAATAAAACATGAAAGACAAGGATCACAATATTTGAATGCATAAAAACGCCCTTTGATTAATTGATAAAAAGATTGTTCAAAACATAAACAATTAGGCCCTGAAGACAAAGACCACTATGTTCCGAGTAGAACATAGGGCTATAAAATAATCAAGAAAATAAATCATTACTCTTCTTTCGTCACTTGGATGACTTCCTCGACAGTCCAGTTGTTTAGGCCTTGACCAGGAGTACATGGCCGAATCCATGCATCCATGTCGCAATCGTTGTCACCTTCTTCATCAGATACATCATTGATCCTCTCAAAAGTTACCCCACCGCTGGTAAACTGGAAAGGCCCCTTGTAGCGCGGTGCGCTCTGTGAGGATGATGATGGGATGTAATCCCAGTCCAAATTTGTCCTGCTTGTTAGGGATATTCAGCACTTGGCCCCAACCTTGCGACGCTCCTGATTTCACAACTGCCTATGCTTATTTGAAGGAGGGCATGGCCACTTCCGGCGCTTTGCTCACAACTGGTGTTTTATCCTTGATTTGTACAGACTCGAAATCCTGACACAAAGTTTCGTGGATCTCGCCGTCCACTTTGACATGTTTGAACGAAGACAAATGACTAATCATTATATCTTCTTCCCCACAAACAGTGACAACACTACCATCCACCATGTATTTCAACTTTTGGTGCAGTGTTGACGTTATAGCGCCTGCTGAATGGATCCATGGACGTCCAAGCAGACAACTATAATCCGGATGAATATCCATGATATAGAACACAGTGTCAAACACTTCAGGACCAACCTGGATTGGCAGCGTCAACTCCCCAAACACGGACCTTCTAGTCCCATCAAAAGCCCGTACCACCAAGTCACTTGGAGTACACATTATACCCTCGGGTATCCTACTTCATCAGCGCCTTCTTGGGTAACACATCTAGTGATGACCCAGTATCCACAAGTACGCGTGACAACACGACCCCTCAGCATTCAATGGATATGTGCAGCACACAACTATGACTCCGTCCTTTGGGCATCAAGTCCAGATCAGTAAAGCCCAGCCCGTTGCCAGCATTAACGTGTGCCATGACTCCTTCGAGCTGATTCACAGATATCTCCTGTGGCACATATGTTGTATGTAGGATTCTCAGAAGAGCATTTATGTGTGCCTCCGAGCACAACAACAATGACAGAATGGAGATCTTGGACGGAGTTTGCTGTAAGTGATCTACAATCTTGTAATCACTCTTCTTTATCAAGCGCATGAACTCCTTCGCATCCTTCAACAAGGACTCTTTCTCACCAGATTGAGAGGTCTCTTCAACCACTGCTTTATCTTTACCCTTGTCAGATTTTTCAACAACCACTTCGGGAGACGAAAACACTCTTCCACTCCAGGTAATTCCACCAGCTCCTACCAAGCTATCCATGGAATCCGACGGTGAACCTTTCAATTCCTGCTTCTGCCCGTTACAATAGACTTCGGCTCCGTAATTCCAAGGAATTTCCTTAGTTCTCTCGTATGGTATAGGATCAGCTTGGGTAATATTGGTGGTTGGCGGCCTCGGAGGTGTAGAAATAGTGATAGTCTTATATGGAATCGAGATTGTAGCAACCGCATGCCTCTCTTCAGCCACTACTCCCTCATTCTTCTTCTCTGAAACTCTGTCAAATTGCAAGGTACCCTCATTCATCAGCTTCTGAACATGATTCTTCAGCTTCTCACACCTCTCAGGACGGATCAAACATTCAGCATAAGCCTTATCACAACCCAGAAATACCCATCCACTCAACAACTTGTCCTTTACAAACCTCAGCGACGTCTTTAACTCATCGACATCCGATACTAAATTCAAACTCTCGCATTCAATAATGGCATTGACTCTAGCTGCCCCATGATCAGGCATAGGATTCTGCACGACATTGGGCGCGTCGTGAGAAAATTTTATGGCTTTGCTGTCTACAAGGTCTCGAACCTTATGCTTAAATGCTTTACAGTTGTCAATATTGTGGCCTGGAGCACCAGAATGAAACTCACACCGAGCATTGGCATCATATCCGGGAGGTGGAGAACCAGTCAAAGGAGCCAGAGTCCTTTTCTGTACCAACTGTAATTGCATCAAGTGTTGAAGCAACTGAGAATATGGCATCGGTGGCGCATCAAACTGCCTGTTTACTGCCCTGCCCCGATCCTGAAATCTGCGAGGAGCATAGTTCTGTTGCTGCTGTTGTGGTTATGGTACCCGCTGGAATGGTGATACTTGCAACCTGAAGTTGCTGCTGACGGTATTGTTGAGATCGACGCTGATTTCTGTTTCTACTCCGAGAATTAGATATTGCGTTAGTTTCCCCTTCTCGCTTTTTATCACCAAAAGTTTTTCTGTTTCCTCCTTCCACTGAGGATCCTTCACCGGCTTGAATCTTACCCAACTTGATTTTGTTCTCGACTCTCTCCCCTATAATGATCAGATCAGAAAAACTCCCCGACATGTTGCCAATAAGCTTCTCATAATAAACCTCCGGTAACGTGGCAACAAACATATCTATCAACTCCCTCTCCACCATGGGAGGTTGTACTCTAGTCACCAATTCACGCCACCTCTAGGCGTACTCCTTAAATCATTCATTATTCTTTTGAGATAAATTCTACAATTGGACCCTGTTCGGTGCAAGGTCGTTGTTGTACTAGTAATGCTTAACAAATGCCTCAGCCAAATCCCTCCAATTCTTGATATTGACTGGCTCTAAGCTCATGTACCACTCTATAGACGGACCAGGGAGAATGTCCTGGAAAAATTGCATAGTAGGAACGAAGATGAACCCTAGGACAAGTAGTGTCTTTGTATTTATCGAAATCAGGAACTTTGAACTTTAAAGGAACTTTCAAATCTGGGATCAGCCCCAAATTTGTCATATCTAACCCCATAGAGTTCTGATTCTCGTAACTTTGCATCCTCTCCTCGATCATCTTAAACTTCCTCTCTGCATCGGAAGGCAAACCAGTGTTAAGATCCCTCATAGAAAACACATCATCCTGCTCGTCTTGTTCCCACTTTGGGCCAGTGTTCCCAAGTATAGCACACGTCGTTTCAGGACCATGAACATTACCTCCACCTACATTACCTTCGCTCGGAGGGATAACAACTGTAGGCATAGTATTAGTGCATGAAGTTTCAGTATCATTACGAGGAGGATTAGTAATAGTCCCACCATGTAGCACACCGCTTCCATTAACCCGAGCAATTAACGGCTGCACCAAGGTCCTCAGCTGTTCCTGGACATTTGCAACTCCTTACATCATGTCCATGAACTGGGTCATCCTGTCACGGAACTCCTGAAGTTCATCTTGAATTTGTTCCATAATCTTACGTTGATTCCCTCGAGTAGCGTAACAATGAGTCGTCTGGTTGTCAATCCTGAAACAAATTGAACAAACCACAGCGATAAGGTCAACGGTCCCAGAGCACCTGCTATGCAAAAATGATAAATGATGCAAAATGCAAACATGTATATATGCGTTAGGAACATTTCCCCATCGATTCTAGTTCCACGGGAACAGCAAGACAATGGGAAGCCAACAAATAAGCATAGAGCAAAACTCCTCATACATAAAATGAGAGCCCAAAAGGCAATGTACAAGCACAACAATGAGTACAAGGGAATCAAAATGACCTCAGCCAACAGATCTGGTGATGGTCAATATACATCATAACAACAAACTACAAAGAGAATAAAGCCTCAAGTGTGACAACGAGCCCGTAAATCTTCCAACAGCTCCTTCGTCTCTAGATGGTCTGGCCTGACAAGCAACCCCTGGATGAGCAACTCTCTCCGGCTAATAGTGGTCTGCAAACCCTGAGCATAATCCTCCCAGGAACCTTCACCAAAGACTTCATCGAGCTTGCATCTCTTCACATCAGCTCTTGACTTGTAATCATCCAACGTTGCAAGAGCTTCATTCAGTCTGCAGTTGCTTTCACGCCAGAGTGAGGATTCAGCTTCAATCTTCTCATCTTTCACCTTGAGTTGGGGTCTTCAACTTAGCAATATGTTATCTTAGTCCATCCTCTTGCTCCTTGTTGTTGGTTAGGATGGCATTCCACTGGTCATTAAACTTTGAGATCTCCAAATATGCTTTGTCCAGATCTTTCTTCTTGGAAGTAAACACATCACTGATGCTCTTCAAATCTAAGCCCAAACGCTCTCGAGCGCGAATCTCTTTGGTCAGATCTGTACCTAGCTTGTTCACCAATTCAGTTTTCTTCTTAGACGAATAAGCAACTGGTTTTTCTCGCTTCGGAGCTGAATAATCTCTTTTTCCAACCCTTCATTTGCCTTGCACAACTCCTCCTTCTCGAATCATAACTGATTATACCTCTGGATATCAACAGTAGTAGGCCCCTCGATCATCAAAGGATATAAAGGCTCACAAGGTGGAAAAGGCATCAACAATCTCTCAGCTCTATCCTGAATCCAAGTCACATAAGGATCATAAGCTCTACTGTTGCTCTTATCCAAAGAAGTTTTCCCTCTACGGTGAATCTCGTTCCAATCTTTCTCAACTCTGGTCAGGGTCTCATTCTCAAGCAACCCAGTAAAATATAGAGATTCCTATATTTCCTCTTCTCTTGGAGGTTCCCTCAGAGCATACCCAAACCTGCCTACTGCAAGGGCTGGGTTGTAGTTAATACCTCTTTTCCTTCCAATCAACGGGATATTAGGAAAACCACCACAACTGTAGATAATCTATGTACCCAATTTATCTCTATCAAACCATATGATGTTCTTAGAAGTCAATCCCATCAATCTCTCTGACCACTCTGAGGTGCCTGCAGTATCAACAAAAGGACCAGACTTGGGAAGGTGACTCACAAACCACCTGTATAAAAGAGGTATGCAACAAGACACATTCTTCCCTCTCTGGTTCTCATTCTTGTAATGCACAGAATGATAAACATCTCCCAGAAGTGTAGGCATAGGATTCCCCGAATCAAAGATGTGGAAAGCATCCAAATCTACAAATTCTGGAATATTAGGAAACAACATGATACCATAAATGCACAGAACTAAGATGGCATTAAAGGCATTCCAGAAAAGGTAATGGAAATCTAGGCATTATACCTCTTTCGCAAAGTGTTGAGCTCTAGCAACCAGAAAAGGTAATGGAAATCCAGGCATTCCATTTCTCTTAACCAACATTCCTTTTAGCTCAGAAGCATTCAGATGAAGAGCCTTAGCAAGCCTAGCCAGATCAGGCTCCACTTTAGTGTGATAAAAAGGCATCTGGTCTAAGATAGGAACTCCTAGTAACATAGATAACTCCTCCAAAGTAGGCGCCAACACATAACCCGGAAGAGTGAAACACCTCAAATGTGGATAATAAAACTGAAGCAGAGTGTGAAGACCTCCTAATTCAAACACAGAGGCTTTGCATACGCAACCCAAGAACTTCCCATAAGACTTCTTAAAATCTTCCGTCATAGTATGATCAGCAACAGAAATCAACCTGTGCAGAGATCCTATATCAGGAGTAGGAAAATTGTATACAACAGTCTTCTTTAAACTAGGCTCCATGTCAGAAATGGATTGAGATCACTAAAATCGAGAGGAAAATATACATCTGCAACATAAATACATGTCAATGAAAATGCAAATGCAACAGGGGATCAAGATTATTGTGTCGTTGACTGAGAAGAATCAGCGCTTCGCTTTGGCGAGAACATAACACCTCACCGATATAAGGACCCATTGTGTCAAGGATCAAAAATTCACACTGACGAGAAAACTGGGTAGGTTGAAGGTCAAAGTTTCCCTGCATAACCCTTCCCGCTCACAAGGTATGAACCTATCTCTGATAAGGCACGACATCCTATGCGGTCGTCAGCATCACAGACTTTCGAGAAACAATGATACGTTCACCATTTCTGGTTTGACATCATAGTCTAACGAAGCGGCCTCACTTAGCTGACTTCCAAATGATCGGTCTCCAGAGTCGACAATTTCCAATCCAACATCCCGTTCCTGACCAGTAAGATGAGATGTCTTCAGAGAAAACCTCGTCTGAACTTAAATTTCGTGGGCACTAGTGCATGCCAAACATACAGGTTCACCACTACTATCCACTTCTAATGCTATGGTTATGCTCAATCCTGGGTTTTGGCTTATCTCACAGTGGAACATTCCCACCCAACAGCAAAACAAAATGATATATACAATGCTGGAAAGTAAAATGCACATGCAGATAAAGTACAACATATATATACACACCCAAAGATAAACAAACAAGCACTCGGATTGACTCGTATAGGGGATAGGAAGGGTCCCCAGCAGAGTCTCCAGCTGTCGCTATTGCAAAAAAAAGGGCCAGCAAAGATAGAAGAGTCGCCACCGTTCGTTATTTATCCCAAAAAGAGGGAAAGGAAACGATCAGAAAAAAACCTACGAAAAAGGAGAAGACAGGTCATCGCAACCAAATTTTGGGTTCGGGAGTTGGTTATGCAAGGGGAAGGTATGAGCACCCCTCACCTCCGTTGTACTCAACAAGATCCATGCTTGTTGTGTATTTAAAAGGGTGGTAAACTATAAGGAAGGTCACATGGACAAAAGAAAAGAAAAGAGACTCGATAGAGCATCGCCGCTATATGCCTACGTATTCCCTCGTGCAATGGGAAAGTCAGAGTCAACGTAGTTCGGAAAACTACAGGTGAAAGGTGGGGAAGGTTGCTCGCCAAGACATCGTCGTCTTGTGCCTACGTGTCCTCATCTGGTATGAGAAATCAGAGCAAACGTAGTTCGGGCTGACACGACCATAGTTTGGTTCAAGTATTTTACCCGAGTAGGGTTAAACCTTAGTTCTAGCAGTTAGGTGTATGTTGCTCGACCATTGGAGACTTAGGCGTTACCTGTTTGCGGTAGAACCAAGAGTTAACAACACTCTCTTTATGAAAATGATTTTCCATTAATCCCGAAAGATTAAAAAAAGTTTGAAGTTTGTTTTTGAGTCTTTTATGAAGAATAAGTGAATTGAATTGTGTTTGTAATTTATGTTGCACTAAAGACTATGACTTAGGAGTGAATGCATCGCATATCGTCCAAAGGGCATATGCTAAACACTCTAGACAATTGAGAGGAGGCCCCCCAATCATCATTTCCCAAATTCTTAATGTGAAGGCAAAGTATCTACCAACACAAGCGTGCCTCTGGTTTTTGATGATGACAACTTGCTAAGAGATATCCTTCTTTCGTTTAAATCATTCACGCTACTTATGATTCAATTTTTACAATGACGTAATGCACAAAAAGCTGTAGAAATTTATGTTTTTGCAGATTTTTGAACCATGAGCCGACCATACCGTCAGCACACAGTTTCATTCAGTTCACACGGCTCAGCGCATGAAGGTCATGCGTCGACCGTTAACTTGGCGCATGCAGGTTTAAGAATCAGACGGCTCAGCGCATGAAGATCATGCGTCGACCGCTGACTCGGCGCATGACAGTTTGAGTGTCACACGGCTCAGCGCACGCCGACCCTATGGTCGACCGTTCGCGCGCAGAAACAGAAATTCTGCTATGTTTCATTGATCTGTCAACTGTCTGTTTTGTATATTACTATAAATAGCTGTCTTTTCAATTTTAACAACGAACATTTTTGAAAGCATTGTGAGAAGTGTTCAGGTCAAGAAACGTGAAAGAGGTGCATCAGTGTTCTTCATCTTCATCGTTCAATCAACTCACAAATCCTCAAATTACAGATAATCAATTTTTTTGCTGCGGTTTGTGGTTTGCTCGACGGTGATAAGGTTCGAACGCGTGATTGAAGATCCGGTTCGAGTGGAAGCTGGTGCAGGTGTTTCTTGGGAGAAAACCTTTGAGGTTTTACCTATCAAGACTACAGGTTTTGAAGGCTTTTGTTACGGAATCGTCGGTTCAACAATCAAGCGAGTGCGAAGGTGATTGATTAGCGGAAGGTTGATCAATCTAGTAGCTAGGGCGTTGAAAGGTTGAAGACGTTCCGGGTTCAATTTGGGTGTGTCTAAGATCAGCCGTGCCGAAGGTTTGATCAACGGAAGAGTTGTCAATAAGGTGGCTGCAATCGGAGGTCATTCACATCAAATTGGAGGACTTGATTCATCTTGAATCAAGGGGCAAGAAGTGGTAGAAATTATCAGCAACATTGAGATTGTTTGTATCAATTGTCTATCGATTCTTGTGTATAACTGTTCTACCAAACAGGTGATATCTATTCAATACATATCTCAATTCTCATTGTAGAATTGAGGGCAGACGTACCCCAACGCGAGGACGACTGGGGGAACTGCCTCATCAAATCTTGTGTTCCTTTATTTTCTTCATTTTCAATTACAGCTTAAAAATTAAGTGATTCTAGAATAAGTGATTTTGTCAAATTGTAGTATTGATTGAGTGAGTTGGTGAAACACTGTTTTTTAACTACTAAGTACAATAGAAATACTGTACTAAGGCTTTTTCAATCACTCATTCAACACAAATATCATTTAAGGTATTTGTGCACACCAACTGTTCGACAAAAGTGCTGAACTAAAATTGCCTTAATTTTGCTGCTAGTTTTGGTGTAATTTTTGATCATTGGAATAAGGAAATAGTACGAGTGAATCACATCTGAGTTTTGCATAAAAGTGTGTAGTGATTTACTATCCGTTATCGTCTTAAATTCATCTGCTTGACGCATATCCGGCTCTCCAATAGTTGTTCGTTTTAGACTATATTTTCCAAGGCCGCTTCCGCATTTGAAAACAATTTTGAAAACCAATTTTATTGGTAGCGCCACTCAAATTTTTAAAAGGGATCTATTCAACCCCCCCTTCTAGATCCGTGCCTTAGTCTAACAAGTGGTATCACGAGCTCCGGTTCTCCGGTGCTTCAAATACAACATTGATAGAATAATGGCTAACGAACCAAAAGGGGCGTACAATAGAGCTCCCGTTTTTAACGGTGAAAATTATAGCTATTGGAAAGACTGTATGCGGGTGCACATTAATTCCATAGATAGAAAGATATGGAACGTTATTCTCAATGGTCCGATTGAAATAACCATGACAAATGAGAATAACGAAGTTGTGCCAAAGCCCGAAGCACAATGGACCGACGACGATGAGCGAAAGTATAATTACGATTGGAAAGCTAAGAACATTCTAATCTCCTCATTAGGTGTAGATGAATACTACCGTGTATCCCATTGCCCTACGGCTAAGACTATGTGGGATGCACTACAAATTGCCCATGAGGGGACAAACGATGTTAAGTTGGCTCGAATCAACACTCTTATACAAGAGTTTGATCTCTTTTTCATGGAGCAAGGGGAAACCATTGCTGACATGCAAAAGAGATTTACTCATCTCATAAACAGATTACATTCACTAGGAAGACCTATTTCCAATGATCTTGCTACTAATAAAGTTTTGAGATGTCTTAGCAGGGAATGGCAGCCGAAAGTGACCGCCATCAAAGAGGCAAATGATCTTACGGTATTAGACCTGACTACATTGTTTGGCAAACTACAAGAGCATGAACAGGTACTCTTGAGTCTTGACCAACATGAAAGGAAAGAAAAGAAGGACAAAGTAAAGATGAGTGAAAAGAAGTCCATAGCTCTTAAGGCTTCTTCCTCGAAGTCTAAAGCAAAAGAGCAAAGTGATTATTCTTCAAGCGACGACGAAGAAGAAGACATAAATGAGGACATGGGGCTGTTCGTTAAACGGTATAACCGGTACGTGAGAAAGAACGGCATCCAACATTCGGAGAAGAACCTGGTAAATTTCCGAAGGCAATCAAGGTTCTCCAAAGATGACAATCAAAAAGGCAAAAAGACTAGAGGAACGTGCTATAAATGTGGAAAGCCCGGTCACTACAAACCGGACTGTCCAATGAACAACAAGGGAAAAGAAAAGGAACAATCGAAGTCACATAAGAGAGCATCAAAGCCTAGGAGGGCGTACATCGCGTGGGAAAGCGACAGTGATTCTTCCTCCTCTAATGAAAGCTCTAGTGATGAAGAAGAGTCCGTGAATCTATGTCTCTCCGCAAATCAGAAAAAGAAAAAGAAACAGGTACGTCACTCTAGATATAATATGTCATCTAATATGTCTCATTCCGAATTACAAACCGCATTCGATGTTTTACACAAGGAAGCAACTGAAGCCTTTAAGAAACTTGCTTCTAATAGAAGAATTTTTACATATTTAGAGCACAAAGTCTTAGAGTCCGAAAAGAAATTAGAGGACCTTAAGGCTTCCATTGTGAAAGATAATGAATCGGATTGTAAGGACAATAGTAATCCTTTCAACTTTGGTTGTGATACTTGTCATATTTGGCAAGGTGAGGTTAGAAACCTTAAGGCCAAATTAGACAAGGCACTTGAACCTAAAATTACATTTGCAATCGATAAAAAGGATTTTAGAAAAAGTATGATAAACCCATATCAAAAATATGCATATGTAATTAGGGATCAAGCAAGTGAAAGTGATTCTAATGTCAACTTTGTATGCTTTTACTGTTGCAAGAAAGGCCACTCCATTGGTAAATGTCGATTTAGGAGATTTCTTGTTCCTAAAGGCATCTACCAATGGTTGCCCAAACGCAACCGTCTTGTCGCTAACCTATTAGGACCCAATATGCCATTGGGTACCTCCCTTTTCTAAGTTATATTTTGACAGGTGAAATGTGTCGAGTCCACCGAGAGAAGATGGGTTCTTGATAGTGGGTGCTCAAGGCACATGTCTGGAGACATATCCTTATTCATAGACTTCGTGGCTAAGAAGAAAGGGTATGTAACATACGGTGATAACAACCGCGGAGCGATACTAGGTAAAGGTAGTATAGGTAATCCCTCCTCTACTACAATTTCCGATGTGTTGCTTGTCGAAAACCTTAAACATAATCTCCTTAGCATTAGCCAATTATGCGACAAAGGTTACAATGTTTCCTTTTCAAAAGATTGCTGCAAAATTGTGCATGAAAGTGATAAGAAGAATGTGTTTATTGGTTTTAGAGTAAACAATGTGTATATGCTTGACTTGAATGTGGTATCCCCAACAAGCGATCAATGTCTCATATCTATGAGTGAAGACTCATGGCTATGGCATAGGCGCTTAGCGCATGTCAACTTTGACTTACTCAATAAGATTGTCTCAAAAGATCTAGTACTAGGACTTCCCAAAATTAAGTTCACCAAGGATCACCTTTGTGATGCTTGTCAAAAAGGAAAACAAACGAGGATCTCCTTTAAATCCAAAAAGATTATTTCAACAACGAGACCTCTTGAACTACTTCATATGGACTTGTTTGGGCCGTCTAGGATCAAAAGTCTAGGAGGAAACTATTACGGATTCGTAATAGTGGACGACTTTTCTAGGTTCTGTTGGACCATCTTCTTAGTGAGTAAAAGTGACACGTTTGCCGTTTTTGAGAGATTTGCCAAGCTCTCCCAAAATAAGTTAAATACAAACATTGTGTCAATAAGAAGTGACCACGGAGGTGAATTTGAAAATCATTTATTTGAAGAATATTGCGGTAACCATGGCATCGATCATAACTTCTCGGCTCCACGAACTCCTCAACAAAATGGGGTTGTGGAGCGTAAAAACAGAATTTTAGAAGAATTGGGAAGAACAATGATTAATGATAGTGGTTTACCAAAATACTTTTGGGCCGACGCCATTAGTACGGCATGTTATGTTTTGAATAGGGTACTCATCCGCCCCATTCTAAACAAAACTCCGTATGAACTTTTAAAAGGGCGAAAGCCTAATGTTTCTCACCTTCATGTTTTTGGATGCAAGTGCTTTGTATTAAACAATGGAAAGGAAAACTTGGGCAAGTTTGATTCAAAAGCCGATGAAGGCATTTTTCTAGGGTACTCGCAATCAAGTAAAGCATATAGGATTTATAATAAAAGATTACTAGCTGTTGAAGAGTCTGTGCACGTTACGTTTGATGAGTCCTATCCGAGAAATGTCGGAAAGGATAGTGTTGTTCATGGTGCAGGTACATCCACAGAAGACATACTCAAAGGTGGCGAAACGGGGATTGATCAACCCGATAGAGTCAAAATTGAGGAGGATAAGGATGCACACCATGAGGTAACTGAGGAAGCTCATCCGCCTACAAACGATGATCTCCCTCAAGCTTGGAAGTCGTGTAAAGATCATCCAATTGACAATATTCTCGGAGACATCACAAAGGGAGTCACCACTCGATCTAAGCTAAGTAACTTTTGTTATCACTTCGCTTTCGTTTCACAAATAGAGCCTAAAAACCCCAAAGAGGCCCTACTCGATGAGCACTGGTTTTTATCGATGCAAGAGGAACTAAATCAGTTTAAAAGAAACGAGGTATGGGACCTTGTCCCTCCTCCGCGAGGCCATCGAGTAATCGGCACCCGATGGGTGTTTAGGAACAAGTTGGACGAAAACGGGGTAATAACCCGTAATAAAGCGAGATTGGTCGCTCAAGGGTATAACCAAGAGGAAGGCATCGACTATGAGGAAACTTATGCGCCGGTTGCCCGACTCGAGGCTATACGCCTTTTACTCGCCTTTGCATGTGCAAAGGATTTTAAGTTATTTCAAATGGATGTTAAAAGTGCGTTCCTTAACGGTCACATAAATGAAGAAGTATATGTGTCTCAACCTCCCGGTTTTGAATCTCATGAATACCCTGAACATGTTTACAAGTTAAAAAGAGCTTTATATGGTCTCAAACAAGCTCCTAGAGCTTGGTATGAGCGACTAAGTAAGTTTTTACTTAATCAGGGGTACTCACGAGGAAAGGTTGACACTACACTCTTCATTAAACGTCAAGGAAAGCACTTGATTTTGGTGCAAATCTATGTTGACGATATTATATTTGGATCCACTAACATGAATCTCGTGAGAGAGTTTTCTGACCTCATGCAGGGCGAATTCGAGATGAGTATGATGGGGGAGCTCACATACTTCCTCGGCCTGCAAATTAAACAACTCCAAGAAGGGACATTCGTGAGCCAAACAAAATATTGTTTGGACTTGATCAAGAGATTTGACATGGCAAAATCCAAGGCCATAGACACCCCAATGCCTACATGCGTAAATTTGGATAAAGATGAAAATGGCAAGGACGTAGAGGTAAAACGATATAGAGGTATGATTGGTTCACTTCTCTATCTTACTGCGTCACGTCCTGATATTATGTTTAGTGTGTGCATGTGTGCACGATACCAATCATGTCCCAAAGAATCCCACCTAAAAGCTGTTAAACGAATTCTTCGATACCTGTCAGGTACCCCGAAGTATGGATTGTGGTATTCTAAGGGTAGTGATTGCTCGTTGGTAGGTTACTCCGATTCCGACTTTGCCGGGTGCAAATCGGATAGGAAAAGCACTAGTGGTACATGTCATTTGTTTTCAAACTCCTTGGTTAGTTGGCATAGCAAGAAACAAGTTTCAGTTGCTTTATCAACGGCCGAGGCGGAATACGTTGCCGCTGGTAGTTGTTGTGCTCAAATTCTGTGGATTAAGCAACAACTACTAGATTTCAATCTTAAACTTGAACGTATTCCTATCCTATGTGACAACACTAGCGCTATTAACCTTACCAAAAATCCCGTATTACACTCTCGCACTAAACATATAGAAATTCGACACCATTTTCTTAGGGACCATGTTGAGAAAGGTGATGTTGTATTTGAACACGTTGACACTAAAAACCAACTAGCGGACATTTTCACAAAGCCGCTAGCAACGGAACCTTTCTTTCATATCCGCCGAGAACTTGGCATCCTCGACATTTCGGAACGGGAATAATATTTGCTGATGTTATCTTATTTCATTCAAATAATCATGCTGTTGTACTTCTAACAATTTGATATTCGTGTAAGTATAAGTATGTTGTGTATCAAGCAAATCAGGCATCAAGGTGATATTGTTCTTTCTCTCTCTCTTTGTTTGATAATCCTGTTGATCTCAAATCATATCGCTTATACTACGCTAAATTTGTATGACATCTACTGCATATGTATATAGATATTTTTTTTCTTATATGTCATGACATCATTTTTGCATAGCATGTACCTCTGAATATGGTAAAATACAAAAATCTGCTGTTTGTTGCATATTGAGTCGACCATAACAGGGCAGCGGTCGGCGCACCCTGTTAACTTTTGTATCTGGTGAAAAATCTTGAAGGTTATGAGTATAACAAAGCACTGAATAATATGCTCAAGAGGCCTTATCCGGAGCACATTGTAAACAGTGCGGCTTTTCCGAGGTCCGTCACATCCGGAAAACTCAGATCATCTCCAAGGATCCTTCAATGGATTGTGGCGCGCATTCTGCGGCCTAAACAAGGTGGTTTGTCAAGAGTCGAACAAGCTGAAGTGCATCTCATTCATATACTAGGTCACGGCATTAAAATTAACTGGCCGTACTATATTACAAGCCGGATGTATGAACTAAGAGACTCCAAGCGAGGCACCGCGCTCGCCTATGGCTCATTCATTCAGGAAGCTTTAAACTCTGCAGGTATCAATTACCCGTCTTTTCCGTATACTCCAATTTCTTCCGATAAAGAGTTCAGTTCAAAGGTCTTTGCTATGATGGGATATGTGTGGGATCAGTCGCTCAAAAAGTACAGATTTTATCGGCGCTCAACCATGGCTGCAGCTGCCTCCTCGAGTGAAGAAAGTGCTGATGAGTCAGAGGGTGGAGAAGATGAAGAAGCAGAAGGAAGCTCAAGTGAAGATGAAGACAATCAAGGTGACAATGCAGGAGAGGCACAAGAAACCGCTGATGAGACTCAGCTGGACCACGATATTAATGAAGGTCATCAACCATACGTGCCTTCTGAAAACTATCAACAAACATATCAAGATGACAATCAACACAATAACTGGTCTGCCTACTCAAACCAACAGGAAAATGAGGATGAGGAGAATAACCAAGGCTGGGGTGAATGGCAATACACCGGGTGGACCACCCTTGGCAAATTCTATCAGCCGTATCAACCAAGCACTGCAGACCCACCTTCTCCTCAACAACCGTCAAACAATTCGGAGATTTTAGAAATGATGCAGTCGATGCAGTTGGAACAGCGAAATTTTATGACCAATATGCAGGAACAACAGCAAAAATTCATGAGGGATCAAAATGAAAGAATGGCACAAATTCGTTCTGAACTGCATAACCAAAATGAACGGATCAGTGGAATGTCGACTCAGCTGGACGCTCGATTCGAGACTCTAACTCACTGTCATCAAGCTGAAGAGCGCGCCATTGTCGACAGTCTTGACTTTTTGAATAACATCACAGAAGAATTTACTGATCTAGCTCATCCCCAACGCCATCCTCATTACTATGACAGGCGTGGTCGTGGTCGCGGACGTGGACGGGGCTATTAGCATGCGCTCATATGTCATTTGTTGTTTCCTGTTTTGGCTTGCATTCATTTTGTTTGTTGTGTTTTGCTTTTCTGCCCAAACTCACTATGATTGTTGCTTACTTCTATGTTGCTATCATGACATTTTTGTGGTTCTGTAATCTATTAACTGTTATCTCCATCGTATGTATAACTGTTGTTTACTTCTCATCTGTTGGTATCTCATTTATGCATGATTCAATGTGTTGTTATTGTGTCACGGGTTTACCTCTTTTTGATGTTGTCAAAGGGGGAGAACCGAGCAGTAGATAGACGATGATTACGACCGCTATAATTGTAAAAGAAAGGGGGAGCATACCTATACCTATCACGTGTTGCGTAACAGTAGGTTGCCATCATCAAAAAGGGGGAGAATGTGAAGGCAAAGTATCTACCAACACAAGCGTGCCTCTGGTTTTTGATGATGACAACTTGCTAAGAGATATCCTTCTTTCGTTTAAATCATTCACGCTACTTATGATTCAATTTTTACAATGACGTAATGCACAAAAAGCTGTAGAAATTTATGTTTTTGCAGATTTTTGAACCATGAGCCGACCATACCGTCAGCACACAGTTTCATTCAGTTCACACGGCTCAGCGCATGAAGGTCATGCGTCGACCGTTAACTTGGCGCATGCAGGTTTAAGAATCAGACGGCTCAGCGCATGAAGATCATGCGTCGACCGCTGACTCGGCGCATGACAGTTTGAGTGTCACACGGCTCAGCGCACGCCGACCCTATGGTCGACCGTTCGCGCGCAGAAACAGAAATTCTGCTATGTTTCATTGATCTGTCAACTGTCTGTTTTGTATATTACTATAAATAGCTGTCTTTTCAATTTTAACAACGAACATTTTTGAAAGCATTGTGAGAAAGTGTTCAGGTCAAGAAACGTGAAAGAGGTGCATCAGTGTTCTTCATCTTCATCGTTCAATCAACTCACAAATCCTCAAATTACAGATAATCAATTTTTTTGCTGCGGTTTGTGGTTTGCTCGACGGTGATAAGGTTCGAACGCGTGATTGAAGATCCGGTTCGAGTGGAAGCTGGTGCAGGTGTTTCTTGGGAGAAAACCTTTGAGGTTTTACCTATCAAGACTACAGGTTTTGAAGGCTTTTGTTACGGAATCGTCGGTTCAACAATCAAGCGAGTGCGAAGGTGATTGATTAGCGGAAGGTTGATCAATCTAGTAGCTAGGGCGTTGAAAGGTTGAAGACGTTCCGGGTTCAATTTGGGTGTGTCTAAGATCAGCCGTGCCGAAGGTTTGATCAACGGAAGAGTTGTCAATAAGGTGGCTGCAATCGGAGGTCATTCACATCAAATTGGAGGACTTGATTCATCTTGAATCAAGGGGCAAGAAGTGGTAGAAATTATCAGCAACATTGAGATTGTTTGTATCAATTGTCTATCGATTCTTGTGTATAACTGTTCTACCAAACAGGTGATATCTATTCAATACATATCTCAATTCTCATTGTAGAATTGAGGGCAGACGTACCCCAACGCGAGGACGACTGGGGGAACTGCCTCATCAAATCTTGTGTTCCTTTATTTTCTTCATTTTCAATTACAGCTTAAAAATTAAGTGATTCTAGAATAAGTGATTTTGTCAAATTGTAGTATTGATTGAGTGAGTTGGTGAAACACTGTTTTTTAACTACTAAGTACAATAGAAATACTGTACTAAGGCTTTTTCAATCACTCATTCAACACAAATATCATTTAAGGTATTTGTGCACACCAACTGTTCGACAAAAGTGCTGAACTAAAATTGCCTTAATTTTGCTGCTAGTTTTGGTGTAATTTTTGATCATTGGAATAAGGAAATAGTACGAGTGAATCACATCTGAGTTTTGCATAAAAGTGTGTAGTGATTTACTATCCGTTATCGTCTTAAATTCATCTGCTTGACGCATATCCGGCTCTCCAATAGTTGTTCGTTTTAGACTATATTTTCCAAGGCCGCTTCCGCATTTGAAAACAATTTTGAAAACCAATTTTATTGGTAGCGCCACTCAAATTTTTAAAAGGGATCTATTCAACCCCCCCTTCTAGATCCGTGCCTTAGTCTAACACTTAAGGCTCGTAGCGTACAACACTATTTATCCTTTATTACATGTTTTGAAGAAGTTTTGAGATGAGATGAGAAGACACAAACTCTAAAGGGGAACTAACTCAACCCTAATGTTATCATGCATTATGCTCCTAATGTTGGGATTAAAATGGGAGAAACTATCCTAATGTTATCATGCTTGGATTGAACACTTAATGTCTATCTTACCCCGATTGAATCGGGATAAGCACCCTAAGGGATCATGGCAAAAACCAAGAAAACACCAAGCGAATCAATCATAAATAGAAAATGAAATGCAAACAAGAAATGCAAAACAAATGATACAAGGATGAGATGAAATGGGAGAAGCGAACTCCTACGACCATTACCATCGATCATCGAAGAAAAGTGGGAGGAAAAAGGTGTGGGACAGCAGCCACCACAAGCACATCTCAACCAAGCTTTCTTCAAACTTAAGTAAATGCAAATGATCATCACTTTGAACCACATTCATAAGCATGCATTCAAGTGGAAATCAAATAACACGTGTCGAAGAAATCATGATTGAACAATCAAGAACAGCGACATGTATCCAAAATAGCTCACTCCCAATGCATCATATTGATCCATGAAGATTCAAAGTGAGTGAGCACCAAAACAAACTTGAAAAACAACAAATATGAAATTTTGGTTCACTGTTAATCGGTTAACACATATGGTTAACCGATTAACCAATTAAAAATGTTTGAAAAATTGAAAATTCACACTTTTAATCGATTAACTAGTTTGAACTGCAACTAGTTAACCGATTAACACTGTACCAGAAGCAGAAAATAGCAGCTCAAAAGCACTTTTCAGCAATTAATCACTTATGCAAACATCCACATGATCTCATCATCAATTATGCACGAAATTAAACCAGAAATCAGTGATCCAATCAACATGTGAACACATTTTAACAGCAAGATCACAATTCACATGAATCAAATCAACCAACAGTCAATCAAAAATGAAGATCCACATTGAATATGCAAAATAAGCTCAAAATAGGAACGGATCTAGAATTCCAACCTACGAAGCGGAGAATTGCTTCGGTTAATGTTGATTCAACTTCAACTGAGCAGATCCAAGCAAGAAATCCGGAAATTCTTCGAGATGCAAGTGAGTTCTTGTAGTAGTAATGAAGATCCACCAAAATAAAGCCAAAATAATCCAAATAAGCTCTTCTAGATCCATTTATAATTTCAGATCCACACTAGCACGAAATTTGAATGGAGAATTGGAGATGATAAGGATGATATATGAAGGCTTTAGCTCTAGAATTCAATGATTCCAATGGAGAATCTATGAATTCAAGGTGAGAAGAGCTTTAATGGAGTTTGGGAATGGAAAAGTTGAGAGCAAAATTCAAAGAGAGTATGAATTCTGAAATGAAATGAAAATTATCAGGATTCTTTTTTTGAGGTTTGAAGTTAATCATTTAAATACCCCTTAGGTTAGGATCCAAATATGGCTTGGAGTGTGATTTTTGAAAATTGGAATGGGAAATTGGAGGGAATTTAAATTAATTTGAAAATTAACCAAAATTTGAAGTGGTTCTAGATCCTTCCTTTGGTGTAAAATCAGATTCGCAAGTGATCAAAATGGACCCCAAAGTGACTTCACTTGGAAATTCACGTACAGAGGCAAAATTTGCCTTGGTTAATCGGTTAACCATTTAGGTTAATCGATTAACACCCTTGAAACTTTGAATATGGCCTAATTTTGCCTTGATTAGTCGGTTAACGAATGATGTTAACCGATTAACACCTTGAAAATTTGAATTCTGGCGCCTTTTGGAGGGAAATCTGCCAATTTGCCCGTTTTCAACCGTTCTGAGCTCTATTAAGCCTCTAAAACTTGCTCTTGAATATTATCACTATGTGAATGCTTGAGATAGCCTGAATGCTGCCTCTTGAACTGAAAATTATCCTGCAAAACAAAATAAAATCGATCGCTCGATCGCCGAGAAAAATAAATGTCGGAGCCAATGCTCGTTGTTCAGCCACAGCAATACCTTGATCCCCTGTCTCAAGAGCAAATGCTATTAAAAAGTACATGATTAAAGATTGAACATTCTAACTTTGTCACACTCTTTAAAAGGAGAATATATGTGTTGATTATTTAGACAAACTTGGAACAATGTCTACTAGTGATACTATGATGATTATTCTTTATTCTCTTATGGATATTCGTTTTTGCTTACCGTGAACAACATGGAGGTTGCTTATCATTGTGGCCAATAACTTTTTTCTTCTTAATTTTTTCTCATGTAACAAAAAAAAAAACTAAAAAACATAAAAATATAAAAATTAAAAAAATATTAATAGTTTCGAACTAATAAAAACATGAAATGTCATAACTTTATATGTCAACATATAAAATTAAAACTTAAAGTTGAATCCAATAAAATTACATGAAAATGAATTTCAAAATCATAAAATCAATTTTTAAATCAAATTACATGAAAATGAAGTTCAAAATTATAAAATAACATGATATCCATTTTTAAATAGATAGAAACTAAATAATTAAGGCAAACTATAAATAATTATAGCTCTTAAATTTTATATCTCTATGATTAAATATGACATTGGGAATGATAAAATCTTTGTCATGTTAATTATTATTATCTCCTTTAACATTGTAACCTCCTTCAACTTGAAAATCCGGTGTCAAATTTTTCATCGCCTAATTAAATAAAAAATAAGTGGATTGTAAATTTGATTATTTCATTTTTCAATCATATAAATACAAATCAATGATATTTTACAATGGAGCTGGGGACTAAAGGTTTTACTGTGGGACTGACAACCCTCAAATTTGTTTCAAGTAAAGTGGTCAAAAATATGAATGATCACAACTTTATGAGTCTATCGAATTACTTAACTGCAACTATACAGTCTATCGTGTAGTTTTAAAAGATATCAAACTCACATTGATTAATAATCAATCTACTGGTATCTATTGATACTGTGTAAAACTATGACATTTGAATTTTTGGATTTGGCGAAACTAAAACAAAAATTAAAACTAAAATAGGATTTAAGAAATATATCAGACAAGAGAGACCGGAATGTGAATTTTGTGCACCTTGGAGACTCTGTAATTCATTGGCGTTAGTTTATGATTAAATTGCTTTTAATAGAAAATACCAGTTTAAAAACTCCACCTCACACTCTCGCATTATTGATTAAAGCTACACTCTCTGACCATGAGACTTTACTCTCGCTCACCCATTTCAATCAAAAAGTGTTTTTTTTGAAAACTAAATAAGTCATAATTGATACCTAAAATGCTCTTGCAGAATTTAGGATCAACGCCCAATTTTCACTATATCGTTCAATCCTCACACTCTCGCGCTATCGGCTCGAACCTTTATTTATTTTCACTCTCGTGCAAAACCATTTGAATTAAAATTTAAAATTAAAACCATAAGAGAAATTTGTGAAAAGTTAACGTCAATTTTATTACTGAGTCCCGTCAGAACGATGGTTCTCACATATCAGACTAAAAAAGGTTTAGCCGAACATGCTTTGAAACTTAAACATAGAAATCATGGTAATTAAATTTAAGGACAACATGATAGATAAATTAAAATGCGACAAATGGAAATATAAAGCAATGATATAAGAACTTGTAAAAACTTGAATTAAATTTGGAATACTTCGAGTACAACGGATGAAAATAAAATAGACTTCAATGATTCCGGCAAGATTATGATCCAAGTGTACAATAACAGAACTTAAGACTAATGGTGTGATAACCTCTCAATATAAGATATTATCACTTTGAATGTAAATATATGCTTAAAACTAAAATGACAAAGCTTCTGCGCATAAACTTGGATGCCTAAAACCTATGAAAAATAGTCGTATATAGAGGTATAATGTTGATAACTACCTTCCAATTCATGAAGAAGTCATGGAGAAAAATTAGGGAAGTGGGGAAGAATGAGTCAAATTTATGATTTCACGTTTTGCTGATTCTGCACGTCCATGGCGAACGCCATGAGGTCCATGGTGAAAGCCATGAGCTTAAGTTGGATCTGGCGTGGTTGAGGTGTATGGCAAATGCCATGAGGTGATGGTGAACGCCATACATCAAAAAACAGCAAATTCTGCCAAAAACTCCTTTTCTCTTGCTCTTTTCATTGTTTTCTTGCAAAGATACTCTATACTCGACAAATACATGAAATGCAAACAAAACACAACATAATAGTACAAAAACATGATAAAACAAAAAGTTATTAGCATGTGAATTAGGTCATAATATACAATACGTTTTCACGTTATCAAACTCCCCTACACTTAAACCTTTGCTTGTCCTCAAGAAAACTGCTACACATGAGAAAAAAACTTGTGAAACTTGCAGCGGCAATATCGGGACTCATGAAAAACAATGCATACGGATAGTCATTCTAGGCTATAAACTCCACTTTGGCTAAAACTGTTTGGATAGGTACTCGCTTACACACTAAGGACATCGTAGGAACACAATTCCACAGTTATGCATTCCAAAGCCTCCATCCTATACAAACCAATCTAAATCATGTCATTATACCTATGCCTAACTCACTCATCTATCTTTTATCCCTTCTCATTCCAGCGCAATCACATTAAGTCTGTTATCCTTACACATTCATGGTAGGATAGCTTGTTAGTGTTTATGATCTCATTTTTTTTTCTTTTTATTGCACGTAAGCATAAGCATCAATAGATAAAAGAATTTGCACTGTTGGGCTAAGTGATCGGGTGAGAATCACCTAACTTAGAAGGAACATTTCTTTTTATTCATTTTTTCTTTTTAAATTTCTTTTTAAATCTGAGATCATACACTTATTTGCATCAACTTCCTACTTAGTGTGTGCTTAGGATGATATTGACTGCTCAATAAACTACTTAAGGACTAATAAAGGGGTGAGAACTTAAGGCTACGATATAATGTACTCAAATCGATCTCCATAATCGGGGGACTTAAGGTATTAGAACAATATCGATTTTGTGGATTTTCCCAAGTATCCACAATATATTCTAAACTTCATTTATAGCCTAAAACTTTCAAAAGGTGCACTGAATATCAAAGTCAAATTTTTTGTTATGGCTCAAGAAAAGAGAAAATTAATAAACAAGGAAAACCACGCATAAACGACTCGACAACACATGCAAATGACTTGACAAAATACTGAAAACAAATGAAATTCTAAAACATAAACTAAACTAAGAAAGGGAAATCTAACTAGAAAGCAAATAAAGATAAAGCGATAAAAACTCCTCCCACACTTGAACCAAACATTATCCTCAATATTTAAATACAAGATGGAAAATGGAGTAAAGGAACCTGAAGGGTGAGCTCAGTAGTAGCCTCGCCCTAGCCCTCATCCATATCCGCCTCTACCAGGATGAGGATGTGGCACTCCCACGTGCTGCATATACTTTAGCAAATTTGTCATCCCACACGTGTTAGATGGTGGCAATGATCTAGAGGGGAGGGGGGGGGGGGGGGGGGGGTTAAATAGATCACTAATTTTTAACACAAATTTGTGCTTAAAAATTGTTTCAAAAAAGTGGGGAAGTGGCCGTAGATTTTTAATTGTCTAAACGAACTGTTATTGGTAAGATAAGATATAAGTAGCCGATATGGAATGAAATCGATAAGATGAACAAATCAATAATTTTCACAATCAATTATCCAAATTAATACCACTTTGAGTCAACCAATTTCCAATGAAATATTAAGGTAAAGTTAAATTGACAAATTCACAAACAGTTTGTGTGTGATCATATGTCGAACACTTGGTGTGCCCAACACCCCAAGTTCAATTTCTTATGAAATGATAGTGCATAATTTTTAGCAATTATAATTAAAATGATTGCAATGAGTTTTCAAAACAGTTTTTCAGCACTACACTACAACAAAAAATTACCGAATAATTGATATCACACAAATGTTAACAACACAAAGTAAAAAGATAGAGAAAGAGAGAAAGACACCCGATTTGTTTAGGCAATTCCCCTTTTGTCCTCGCTTCGGGTACATCTACCCCCAATTCTAAAACTAGAATTAAGATATGTATAATATCAAGTTGAAAAGTTTTGTACAAGAGAAGTTATAGCCACCACACGCTCAATCCTAATTGTTGATGTTAATTCTATTCACTTCTCTCCCCTTGATTCTAGCCAAATCAAGAACATCAAACTCTTCAATCAAACCTCTGGTTACTGCTACTCACTTGAATCTTTAAGTCTTTCACTCAGCTGATTCTGATTGCAAGACGTTCGACCCTAAATCTTTCGACACAATCCTTCAGTTATCGTTCTTGCTTGACCGAATCCACCATTCCTCAAGCCTTTTGCTCAGCTGAATCTGTGACGCAAAGATTTGTGCAAAAACTCCCAAATCCTCAAGATCTTGAAGGACAAAACCCCAATGGTTTTATTCAAGAAAAAACCACTAAAATCTCAACCTAAACAAAAATATAGAAATCCTAAGTTTGGACGTTATCACCTCGACAATGCAAAGACCAACAAAAATAATTATGTGTAGTTATTGAAGAATGTAAGTGTGAGAATGAAGATGATGAGCAAATTCAATGTATATTTTCACTTTTCTTGTTGGTTCACATATAAAAGATGATGCATATGAATATATATGAGACTAAGACCACATAACTGAATTAACAGCTTTTTGAAACACAAAGAATCAGAAAAATATGCTTAAGAGAGCGAGAGGTCGATCTCAGCACTTTATGAGTTGACCTGAACACTCCAAATGCAAATCTGCACAAAAAATTCAAGCCATGTGTTGACCTGAACTAAGCCATGCATAGACGGAAGGATACCCGAGAACAGAGAATTATTTTTCTTTTAGTATGCGTCGACCTCGGCACATTTGTCGGTCAATGCAAGGACACCCGAGAGCACAAATTTATTTATCCAATTGTGTATGTCAACCTCCACACATTTGTGAGTCGATGCAAAGACACTGTAATGCTACAAACACATTTTTATAAGTTTTTGAGTCGTCCTAAAGCCCTGTAGAGTTGATCTAAGGTATCCAATGCACAATTTTCATATATGGGTTGGTCTTATATTATAAACACACATATGTGGATTATTATATGCATACTAAAGGATGAATGCAATCTAAGACACGATGATATCGTCCAAAGTGAACAAGTACGAGATATTACTAGTTTTGACATTATTAAAACAAAGCACTAAGGAACCTTGCTCTCACATGCTCCCCCTTTTTTATGATGGCAAAACCCTTGCAAAACCTTTCACATATTGAGTACTTTGTGAAGCATTCTCCCCCTGACTTTATGTATCTCTCTTTGTAAAATTCTGAGCTTTCTTTTGCATTCTCCCCCTTTGAAACATCAAAAAGAGTGAAGCAAGAGGTCATTTGTAATCACATCATATTCATATGTGTGCAATCATACTCTTTTCAACATATAAACATTAAAAAACATTCACATATAATGTTGTTAATGCAAGACTTATAAAATTGAATAAGACATGAAACATAAAGAAACAAACTTAATGCATTACACATTAAAAATAGTTCATGACAAGTTTTAAGTCAACAAAATAGCAAAACAAAAAGAAAAACGAACATACAACAAAATGCTAAATGAAATGCACAACCCCAACACAACTCAACAATCTGCGGTCTTCTCCCTCTATATGGGTCCTCTCCCTCTGAAGGAATAATCCTGATTTGGTGCTCTTTGCTCATCTTATTGTTCACTGAAGTCAAGCACAGTCTTGTTGAGCATATTGAAGCTAATGGAAAGAGATCGATGTTGCATCAAACCTACGTAAAACTGTGGAAGAAAACAAATCAAAATTATCACTTTAAGCTTAAATCTGACCTAGCATAGCTATAAACCTTTCTTCTTGAAGAGTTGCAAAATTCTATTGTTGAATCTGCATATTCCGCAACATCTCAAGGACTTCAGAATTATTTGGTTGATATTGAGGTGGAGACGGAGGCATATAAGATATGCCTTAGTGAGTCCAACAAGTGTGTTTCCATTCTCCCCGGCCTTGGTTAGCATAAGGATCATGCACAGGTGAATCACCTAACCAATCACCATCATCATGACCGTCAACAGGATGATCAGTCTCCATATGATGAGCTTCCTTATCCTCCTCTTGGTCTTCCTCTTCATCCTCATCTAAATCCGGAATCCTTGCACTCGAGGCTTTTCTCTTGACCACATACCTTTGCTCTTTACGATATGAAAGGTAACCCATCAAAGTCATGGTCTTTTGGCTAAATTCTTTATCACTCGTAATGGAGATGTATGGGATATCTTGAAAAAAAATGTCGACATGATCAAGGACACTTTAAATGAATGAACCATAGCATAAAGTTGTTCCTTTACCTGATTCCTTCACATCAAAAATTCGACTAGCAATGTAGTATGGCCAATGAACTGTTTTCTTATTCTTGAGAAAATAGACCATGTGCACTTCAGATTTGTTAACTCTTGAATATCCTCCCTTCATAGGATGAAGAATATGGCCTTCGGCCGGTGTCTGGGTGATTCTAACTTATAGTTAGTAGCCTCTTTCTCACAGCTTTCAGTTACACTTTCCAGTTATCCCAACTTTTGGTTGGTACTCGCTGTTTTTAGGTCCACCTTCGGCTGAAAATCACTTTATACCATGTGTATCAACGCAGGTTGCAAATTTCTGGGTTCTTTTAGTATTCAATCACATTTTACCTTGAATGTTTAAAGGTGGTCACTTTTCATCCCTTCAGGTCCAAGCTGTTTGAATAGGGGCAGCTGTAGCACCCCAGAATTTGCCCATCATTTTTCTTATATCTTGGCTTATGTTTCATACCATTTTGCATTAACATTTATACATAGCATTGATCTTAGACAGAGGATCAAGGTATCTTATCCAAAAATCGAGATCTCAAGATTAAATTTATGGCAATCTCAAGTCATAAGGTCTCCATCATCATCAAGGCATATTAATCAACCACTAGGATCAAGAACATAAGCATTAGTTCTCTTCCTCCTATCTCGTGGATAACTGACTAGAGTTTTGGTTCAAAGAAGATTTGTGGTTAGTTCTTTGGGTAAGACATGATTCTAAAGCTGAACACACACCTTGAGGGTTTCCTACATGGATTATGTGCCATCACAAGCCATCACAAGAGCCTCAGTTAGTGGGATTGGTTTTAGGTTTTCATCTGGTCAACAAAAGTCAATTGTGATTCAATTAGGTCAAAATCTTGAATCTCAATGTCAACCAAGGGTATGATAAGTGTTTTTAAGTAATTTCATGTGTTTGGAACAAAAATAATCAAGGAGAAACATAAAATCAAGAGTTTGACTAAATTAGGGTTTTGGTGGAAAATTTTCTAAGTGTGAAAAACCCTATTTCTAGCCATCTTGCAACTTCCATAACTTTCTCATTTTTGGTCCAATGAAGGAAAACTAGCTATCAAATTGAAGAGGAAATCATGAATTACAATTTTATGGAAGAAAGCATGTCCAAAAGATTCATGGTTTAAGAGATATGATGATTCAAAGTTTGAAAAAGAAAAGAGATTATGACATTTCTACACTTAGAAATTTTTCTAAGTATAGAAATTCGGTTTCAAATGCCTACTTTCAAGCCCATTTTTCATGGTGATACAAGCTTCATTTGAATTTTCCTACGACATGAAAGTTGTAGAACATCTTTTAAGATTTATTTTGAGTACTAGATCATGTCCATTGGATGTGTAAAGCTCAAGTTATGATGCTCCGAAATCAATGTTCCAAAGATGTTAAGTTTGGCAAGTTGTTAGACAGATTTTTCAACCAAATTTCCAAGGCATTTTTCACTAAGTTCTTGATCCCAATTGAATTTTCCCATAACGTGAAAGTTAAATATCATTCTTCAAATTGGGTCAAAAATATCCAAGTTATGTAACTTGAAAGTGAGGTCTCAATGATGTGAAAAGGCTCATGACTTAGAATTTTTCTAAGTCATCTTTGACAGTTGTCAAGACATGAACTTTGAGTCGTTTTTCATAATCATAAAAGGTTTATTTCATCATTCCATCAACATAGAACTTGTTCCTTGCACTTCAAACTTTTTCTCAAGCATAAGAACTCTTGAAATGGATTCGTATTCATTAAGTTAGGGATATTCAAGTAAGGAAATATGAACATGAAAGATTATGCATCATGTCACAAACATTCTTGGAAAATTTTGATATGGTCATGTAGCTCTCTTTTTCTCATCAAACACCATACGCATTTGTCACATGTTATGGTCATAAACATTACCCAATTAAGCTATACAAGTCATGTACCATGTGTATTATTTTTTAGCCATTTTTGCTATAAGAAGAAAACCTCAAAACTTGCACAACAATTTGTTCCTTATACTCCTTTATTCTAAATACCCAAACCATATCAAAACCACACAAAAAACACCTCACCAAGTGCCATAACCCGCGCCACTTTCTTTTCATTTTCAAACTTTTCACCAAGTGTTACCATCAGTTTTTACCACTATAACTCTTTTCTCAAGTGCCAACCATCATATTTAAGCCTCTAAACCCTAATGAGAAGAGCAACCAGCCTCATTGTGTGAAAATCAGAACCAAGGAAGCTTTTTCTCCCTCAAAATTTTCTAGTTTCAAAACTCACATTTTCTATAAGTTTTCATCTTTCCTTGCCTTATTCATCATCCTCAAGGTTCTAAAGAGCTTGGACAAGGGATTTCTAAGGTGGTTTGAGCAAGAACAAGGTGCAGTGAACACCCTCAACTAGATATTTTTCTCCAACTCGTTTCTCTCATTCTAGAAGCCTTATAGGCTCATTACTGGTTGCATCTGAAGCCCTACACATTGTAGGTCATGTTTGCATTGACCTTGTGTTGGTTTGAGTAAGTTTCAGAAATCACGTGTTTTGTTCATGCCAAGTTTTCATTGTGTTAGAGCTCTTAAAAATGAAAATGGAGGTTACATTCTTAATCAGCATGAAAAATCCTTGATAATAGTGACTTGTTTTGCTCGATTTGGTGAGGTTTTGTTTCAGCTCCGGTAGGGTCAACTCGAAGAAGACGACCGGAGCCCTAGCTCTGGCATCTAGTGTGTTATTATGTTGAATACTTGACTTTGCTGAGGTGGGCACTGCGTGGAGCCAACGTGGTGATGACATGGATAAGTGACCTGTGTGCATGGCTCTTTTCTTTTCATTTTTGTTTCTGAAGTTGATTTGGGCTTAGTCCCTTTTGATATTCACACCCCACTTTTTTTAAGCCCAATGTGTTGATACTTGACTCATGTTGCTTCTGTTTTACTAGCCATGCCCCTCTTTTATTTCTTCTTTTTATTTCATTCTTTTCACTCTTTTTCATATGATTTTATTTTTAATACTTCCAATTTTTTTTATAAAAAAAATCAACAAAAAAAATACTCTTTTGACCTTCAGCATCTTATTTAATTTTTCAATTTTTTTATTTTCATTTTTATTTTATTTTAATATTTTATTTTGAATTAATGGTGTAGTGTGTTTTGTTTGACCTGGTTTGAAACATGACTTCAATTCTTACCATTTCCAATTGAATTTTGACTCAATCTTTTTCACACACTTAGACACATTATTGAGCTATGTTTAAATATTGGTTGGATGCTTTAATGATCTCATTTTTCTTGATTTTCATTTAGTTTTATTTGGCCCTCGATTCTTACTCGGTTAGTTGTTTGCTTTGCCTTGTTTGATGCATTTGATGATGCTCTATTGCCATTATTGTTTTAATGATTTTCCATATGATTCAAAACACATTTGCCATGAGTTTGAGAATTTATTTGAATTTTATTTGCTCTTGTTTCTATTTTTGGTTGGTGCATCAAGTTGTTGCTACTTTGACCATGTTTCGTGTATGACTTGACCTAGTCTTTGGAGTTTGTTTCTTGGATGATTCAATGGATGTTTGATGGTTCTTGTATGCTCTAATTGACATGTTTGAGTTTCTGATTTTCATATTTTAATGTTCATTGCATGACCATTTTATCTCATATGCTTCACATGATCATTTGCTTCCTTCATGGGTTAACTTAAGAGATGTTTGCTTGACTCTTATACTTCAATTTGAGTTTGCCTCTTCTTGAATTTGATTGTTGATTTGATTGCTAATTTGATTTTGAGTATACATATCATATGAGTTTGTTTCTGACTTTGATGAATTTAAACTTGATCATTTGTACTCTTGTTGAGTACCACTTTTCTTTGAGAATGACTTTGGTGTTTGAACTTGTTCTAGATGCAAGTCTTGATTTCAAACCTTGATTTTCCTTTTGTGTGTTCATGAGTGGATCTTTGACTTTACATTCATGTTAATGTTTCTTCCGATACTTGGTTTCTTTCCCTTATCTCATGTCTCTTCCTTTGAGGTTGTGTCTTGCATGCTTGTTTTGTGTAACATTGGATTTGTTTATAAATGTGATGCATGACTTAATAGTTTTTGCTTCTTCTTTGATCATTGACATGATATGGATTTGGTGTGATGTTGTTACTTCCCTAATTTGTTTTCCAAATCATTTGACTTTATCCCACTTTGTTTGATGATTAATGATGCCTATTGTTAGACATTGAGTCATTTGTGTGTGTTTGGGCACTTTGTTTTGCCACTTTGCTTGAACCTCTAATATTTGAGTGTGGCCTAGCATATATGCATTATTATTTCACTTTGACATGATGTTGATGTATAATTTGTATATGATTGAGTTTAGTGCTTACTTTTGTGTTTGTCTTGTCACTTGAATTGAACTTCCTTGAGAAGTTGCTTGTTGTTGCTTCTTCTCCTCCATCTCTTTCTTCTTTTTATCTTTATTTTGCCTTGAGACTTGTTTAAGTCTTGAGTTTTGTTTTCATTTGTGATTGAATTGGATAGTGTTTACTTGTGTTTGCTCACATGATCTCTTAGGATTCCTAGTCCCTATGTTTAGGATGGGAGTAGGAGAGACATTAGGCTTTCAATCCTTTGTATGATAACAATTAGGATAGTCCCTTCATCTCAACTTTAGGTCCATCATTTGTATGATAATATTAAGTAGACTTCCTTTTTTATCCCAACTTTAGGACCACTTTGTATGATAATATTAGGGTTTTTAGTTTCTCTTTAGTGTTTTCTTTTGTATCTTCTCTTCTCATCTCAAACATTCTAAGACACTTAATAAAGAATGATAAACTTTGTGCGCCACGAGTCTTAAGTACATGGGAAGTGATGAGTGAGGGGTTTCTCCTCACTTGTCTAGAGTGTTTAGTGTATGCCCTTTGGGCAATATACGATGCGTTCGTTTCTATGTCATGGTCTTTGGTGCAACGTGAATCTCAAACCACTTCAATTCACTTCTTTAAAACTCTTGAACCAAATTCAAACCTCTTTATCCTTCGGGATTGTCTCAAATCATTTTTCAGAAAGGAATATGTTGTTTTTCCATTCTACCATAAACAGGCATCGACCCTAACTGCTGGAATGGGAACTTAGCGTCACTCATAAAAAACACTTAACCAACCAGTGGTCTAGTGACCCAAACTACGTTTGCTCTGATTTCTCATACTAGATGAGGATACGTAGGCACAAGAAGGTGATGTCTTGGCGAGAAACTTTCCCCCCTTCACCCATAATTTTCCGAACTACGTTGACTCTGACTTTCCCATTGCACGAGGGAATACGTAGGCATAGGGTGGCGATGTCCTATCGAGTCTCCTTTTTCTTTTCCCTCCCTCATTTAGCAGTAGCTTTTAGATAACTCACCCTTTGATTAGACAACAAGCATGGATCCCGTTGAGTACAATCGACGTGAGGGGTGCTCTTACCTTCCCCTTGCATAACCGACTCCCGAATCCAAGATTTGGTTGTGACGGCCTTGTCTTCTCTTTTCTCTTAGGTTTTCTTCAATCATTTCATTTCCCTCTCTTCGAGATAAATAAAGTTTGGTGAAGACTCTTCTGTTTGTTTCTGCCGGCCCTTTTCGCAGTTGCGACAAAATCATAAAAATATTTAAGCATGGATACAAGAGGATAATCATGTATAAGTCAAAACATTACTTATAACAAAGTTCAAAGATCAACATGAATAAATAATAACAATATTTAAGCATGGGACATGTATAGTCAAAACATTACTTATAACAAAGATCAAAGGATCAAGATGCATAAATCATAACAATATTCAAGCATGGAATATGTATAAGTCAAAACATTAATTATAACAAAGGATCAAGATCAACATGCATAAATCATAATAATATTCAAGCATGGAACATGTCAAGTAGAGGTAATAATCAAAACAACTTAAACATGTGTGTAAACAATCATGTGATTTATGGTGAAACATGTTAGACAAGTAGGTAACAACCAAACATGCAAAAGAGATTCAATCATGGACTGGAAAACAATAATGAGAAACATATTAAATAGGATTCATGTATATTTGAACATGCTTCAAAGTGAAACAACAAGTGTATGGGAATACATAAGGTAAGGTAACAACCAAGGTTTTGAGATATGCATTCAAACATACATTCGTATGTGAAAATAAACTTGAAAAAGGTGACAACCATCATGTAACAACAAGAGTGGGAAAATTCACACATCAAGTAAGGTTCATACAAGCAAGGGGTGGATTTATACAAACAAGATGCATAAGGAGAATCAAGAGAATCCATCAAAAGAAGCCTCATAAAAACCCTAAAGAAGCATCATACTTTGAATATACACAAATGGAAGGAAAATAATTCTTTTTGGAAATTTATTGATACAAATGAAAAATAGGCATTGTCATAGTCAAAATGCAAAAAGAGTGGCATCAAAATGATAAAAATAAAAGAAGTTATGATTAAATCAAATTGCAACAGAAAACATGAAAATAAGTGATAAAAATATAAGGAAATGCATCCCATGGGGCTTGAACCCATGTATCTAGAGTCACTACCCAAAACCTTAGCCATCTAGCATGCGCGTGTATTGTGAAATACAAGTGGAAACAGAACAACATATGCTAAATAACAATTAAATCATAAAAATGAACAAAAGGGTTGATCCGCTGGATCAAACCCAGGTTTGGCAAGGCAAAGGGTACAAGAAAGCGCATGGTAAACCACTGGAGTGGTGATACATCCATTGTATCACCCCCACAAAATAAAAGATAAGGCAAACAATGACCTAAAGCCTTCCCAAATGCGCCATGGCTGGCTGGGCAAGGTCAAAACAGCTGCTTTGTAAAACAATCCATAGTTTTCTCAATTCTCCATAAAAATGAATAATCTAAAGATCAAAATCACTCAAAAACTCACAAGGAATTCAATGGTGCAGTTGGTTTTGTCAAAAATTGCTTCTATTTTAAAAACCGATAGGAACATTAAAATGACACTAACTTTGCAATTTCAACAACACAATCTTATTCAAACAATACTAGCATGCAAATAAAGTTTCAACACAACACATAGAGCATATGGAACATGTTTAAACATAAGGAACATCAAAGGAAAGCATGGTGTGCAAAAGTACCATGTTCTAGTAAACTTACCTCTTGAAGCTCAAAATCAAATTTCAAGATAGCTGCTACAGATGCCAAGTAATGCTTTAGACACTTCCAATGAACCTTTAGAAAGTTGTTAGGATGCCTGGAAGCAAAGGAAGATCAACAAGATTGAAAGTGCTTCCTTGTTACAATATATCAAGGATGTCAAAAAGTGAACCTCAAGTAAATGCAGTTACAGTTAGGAAGTCAAGTTTAGAATAGCTTAGGGATGTTCTATAGGGTTTTTTTTAAATATTGGAGTGTTTGGAAATGGTCAGAATGAAGACTTGGCTTTGAAAATGCAGAAAGTCAAAGATTTTTGGATTGAGGATTGAATTTTTGATTTCTGAGGTTTTGGATCAATATGGTGGTTCGGACACCTTTAGGAGGTGTTTTGTGGTTTGTGTGAATAATTTTATTATAGGTTTTGTGACTATAAAGGATTTTGGATGAGTTTTTGCAAGATGAAGGTTCTTGGTTTCAAGTGGTGGCTTGAAGACCAATTCTGATATGGGAGGATTTTGAGATGCTTTTAGGTGTGTTTTTCTCTCCTTGTTGTTCCTCTCATTTTGCCTTAAGTGCACCTCTATTTATAGGGAAAGGTTGGAGGTCAAATTTGCAACTTGTTGTAACTTGGTAGTTTTCAAAGTTTGGTTGAATTCCAACTTAAGGTTTTGATAGTTCTTATGGTTCCAAGGAAAAGTACCTTGAAATCTTGAGTGGTTGGGATCTTGCAAGTGGTTATTGGCATGAAAATGACTTAGAAATCAAGCTTTGGATCTGTCGCTACGTGAAAAATGACAGAGTCGCCACCGGATTTTATTTATCCCAAGGAGGGAAAGGGAAGTAGCGATAAAACCTTTAGGAGAAGAGCATGGTCATCGCAATCAAGTCTTAAGGTTCAGAAGTCGGTTATGCGAGGGGAAGGTATTAGCACCCCCTCGCATCCATCGTACTCGATGGGAACCTTCTAGCTTATTTAGCGTGAATGGGTATTTTAGTCTAAAAATTTGCTTGTTTTAGGAAAAGAGGGGTTGGTTCCTTTATTTTAATGCTCGCCAAGGATTGTGGCCATTGTGCCTACGTATCCTCACTTAAAAGAAGTGAAGAATTAGAGCTTCGTAGTTCGGAGGCTTGTGAAATAGTTGTTTGTTGGTTGATTTTATACCTTGAAAAAAGGCTTTTTGGATTGATGCCCTAAGGAGAAAAATAGTTTGATGAGTTGGTGTTATTTTTAGGTTTTTGAAGTGAAATTGTTCTTGATTAGGATTACACAAAAAGACTTTGGATAGAGATGAATGTTTCGAATAACCAAGTCGAGCGCCTTGTATTCAAAACATTCGGAACGAGTGTAGGAGGGTTCCATTCTCATTCCTTCTCCACCACTTTAAAGTCCATGATATATAACCCTAATCCTATGTTTATTGTATTTTTTTGGATTTTTATGAGAAAAAGGATCACTTGATGTTGGATCAAGGTTTATTGTTTGTAAAAATATATTTGAAGTGATACAAACAAGGTCGATGGCAGGCGCACAAGGCGGCCGACTTACGTGGTTGAAAATGGCTCGATAAAATCGAGAGTTTACTTTTGAAAATGGTTTTTTTGGCAACAAAGGTCATAAATGACCATAACAACATTCACATACAAAAATCATACAATCACATGGGGTTAGTCGGCAAAAAAATCAAGATATGCAAAAAAAAACGGGGGCGTGTGACACGGCATATGTTAGAAGGTGCATACAACATGGGTTTTTCAGGCGAGACAGGGGTGTGACACGGCCCTTTTCAGAAGGTCTGGGAGATACGCTGCATGAAAACTCAAACAGCGGGCTGAAACGGCCGCTCGTGTCGTGTGACACGGCCCGTGTCAGCCTTACTGGGTAAACAAAATGAACTTTTTCTTTGTTTTTCTTTCTTGTGGTTCTTTAAAAAGGGTTTCTTGGTCCCCCTTGGGACCTTACATAAAGTACACAGCACAAACACACTTAACAAGGATAATAAATGACGAGTGCAAAATATAAAGAGAGGAAAGTTTGAAGAAATGGATACCAAAGAGTTGTCGTCATTCTTGCAAAACCTCCACTGATTTTGGCTGGATATTCTCTTCACTTTTCACTCTATGTTTTGAAGGTGCTTCTCCTCAAAGGTTCTCTTGTGTTTCTATGGAACTCTCTTGATTTTTGTTGGTTTTATTTCTCTCTATTTTTTTCTGGTTTTTAGGGTTTTTTGCTCTCTCTATTTTTCTGGTTTTCAATGTGTAGTGAATAATGTGAACATGTAATGACTCCCCCTTTTGTTTACAGCCCTTTCCCTTCTTATCTCTGCCCTCTAGGGTTTTCCCTTCTCTCAATGTATCAGATTTTTTCATGGAGAAATGTTTTTTGCCACCTTTTCTCATGTCACTCTCTTTCTTTCCATTTCCATGTATGTTGCTATGCTGCATTTTTCTGCACTACTTTCCCATGCTGTCTTTTTTATGCTGCACTTTGTATCTTGCACCCATTTTGTTGGCTTGTATTTTGACAACTCTTGTGGTCAATGCTACTACCCTTTTGACAGCATTTTGAAAAATATGATATTTAGTATGTAAATGCATCATTGTGGGTTCATTTCCTTGGTCTTGTGACATGTGATGGTTTTATGATATAATACAAATTGCCACTTCTTGCATGGGGCTGTTTTGGATCCCCTTCAAATTGCCCATGGCTAAGCAAACATAGTCTTGATCTTGACATGTTCCAATGTTGAGTTAGCTCTTAAATATTTTCTTTGAATGTTTGCAAGCAGAATGTTGGACATGTAAACTTGTTGGGGCATGAAGAGTGCCCTAACATGAAATTAATTAGAAGCTTGAATTAAGACTAGAAGTAGCTTAATTTTCTAAGCATTACCAAGAGCTTGAAACTTTAGAACAAATGTGACACTTTTGCAAATGTCATGAAATTTCTCTTTGTAATATTCTTGAATCTAGTCTTGAATTCATGAATCTTGAACTTTGAATGATGGATTCCCTTATGCTATTATTTAAAATGAAGTCTTGAATTATGCACTTGTGATCTTGACTCATGCTTTTCAAATTTTAACTACACTTGACCAAGAATTTGAAACAAAATTGGATGAAGCAAACTTGAATTTGGCCTTGCATTTCATGTTCATTAGGAATATTTATCTTGAATATCCCAATATTTTTCAAGTAACTTCTTCTTGAAGTAATCTACATGAGTAGACTTTCCAACTTAGATCAAACCTTAGGTGATGAACCTTTTCTTCCATGTATTCCATGATAGGCAATTTATCTCATTTGAAATGGAAAATAACAAATCGAACCAATTCGTACCTTGTGAACCCATATACTCGATATGCAATAGAACGATGCATGATACGACGAATGTAGGGTATAAAGGCTAAAGGTGAAAATGAGGATGTTACAGGACCCCAACTTCCTTTCTTCGAAACTCCTATCTCACAAATGTTATGAAGGATTTCTTATACTTTTTGGAAAGCCCCAAACATTTTCTACAACTTTCATTTTTTGAGAACTCCTTAAATCTTAAGGGGTCTTGGTGAAAATTGGCCTTGAAGTTGACTGAAAATTGGAGTAACAAAGTTGTCTTGGAAAATTCTAAGTGTTTTTGAAATTCTTCCAAACTTTGAAGCTTCATAACTCAAAATCTAAGAATCTTTTGCTCATAGGTCACACACTTTTGTATTAAATGAGGATATCTACACATTGATCTTTAGAAATCACAAAATGGATGTGTGGATTGGAAGTTATGACCTTTCAAAGTTGGCACCAAAACTAGGGTTTTTCCACACTTAGAAAAAAAATCCAAGTTTTCTTCTTTTGGAAGAAACCTCTCAAATCTTGATTTCTCTTGATCAAAATTATGGATTGAACATATCTTGATGAAATATGGCATGGATTCTCGAATTTGAACCAAAAATCCAAAAAGTCAAAGAGTTGACTTCGTCAGATGAATTTTGAACAGATGAATTCAATTGTGTGATCTTCAATGAAATTGTATCTTGAGACTTCTCAAACACCATAAGTAGGCTTCAATGATATTTACGAACATATTAAATCATGTCCTAAGGCTTGGGATCATGCTTTGATCAAAATTCAAAGGCACAATTGACTTTTTTAATGAAAACCCTAATTTGGGGCCAGATAAAATTGGGCTTCAATTGACTTATAGTGAAATAAATTAACTCTTGATTCTTATTGAATGTAAGCTCCTTGAATGTATGGGAACCTTGATTTGGTGATGATCAATCCAAAACATTGTCTGATCAAGCAATAATCCTTTTGATTCCACAGGTGCAAAACCCTAATTCAGATGAATTTAACAACAACAAATTTGAAACAAGGTTAGAATTAGGAAATAATGCTTGATGCTCCTATAATGGTAATTAAATATATGGGTCAAAATTTTGGGTATGACACCAGGGAAGGTGTGTGATTTAATTCATCAACAACTCTGAACTATCACTGCAACAACTTATTTTAACTTATTAATTATCGGTTCTTTAGGGTGTTTACTCCTAAGTCCTTAGTGAGAAAACCTTTAATCGTGGAACCTGATTCCTATGTCCATAGAGAATTAAATCTGAAATTAATCATTCTAATATCAAGAATATTTTGGTTTCTATAGGGTATCCTTAGTCCTAGGTGATATCTAATATAGAATAATCTAAAGAAAAGCATTAACAATGACGGTCCAACCTAATCGTTAACTGTAAATCAAACTCATCTATCAGATAGGGCAAGCATTAAGATAGAAAAAGATTAAATCAATTATGGAAAAAGAGATTGGTATTGCAATAATAATATCAGAGTCATTACAGATCTAAATCATGGACACCAAATAGCATTGTGGGTTTAGCTAGTCATAATGTTTGATAAAAAGAAAATACAAGATGTAGATAAATATTAGGATGAAAGTGGATCCACAATCGCTTCCAATCATGAAAATCTTCCCTTCACCAAAGCCTCTGTGTTCTCCAATTTCTCTATGTAACTTTTTATCGTTCCAAGAAGAAGTCCTCAAATAAAATCCAAAAACCGCTTAAATAAAAAATATCTCCCCTTATTTTATATTTCCTTAATGAATCAGATTTAATTTCCCAATAAAATCATGTCTATAATAGTCAAATCAACAATCAGTGCCAAATCTCGTTGAAAAAGGAAAGAAATGAAATCTCCTCGCCTGTCTGACACGGTCAGTAGCATGTGCTACGGGTGGCCGTAGTGTCAGCTACGCCCAGTAGCATGTACTACGGGTGCCTATAGAAGACCACTGGAGTAGGTTTGCACATTGAAGGGATTGGGGGCTCTGGCTACTGTAGCACCCCAATATTTGCCAATCTTCTTTTCTTATATCTTGACTTATGTTTCATACCATATTGCATTAACACTTTACATATCATTGATCCTAGACAATGGATTAAGGTATCTTGTCCAACAATCAAGGGATCAAGATCAAATTTGTGGCAATCTCAAGTCATAAGGTCTCCATCATCATCAAGGCATGTTAATTAACCATTTGGATCAATGACACAAGCATTGGTTCTCCTCTTCCTATCTCTTGGATAACTGGCTAGGGTTTTGGTTCAAGAAAGGTTTGTAGTTAGTTCTTTAGGAAAGACATGATTCCCAAGCTCAACATAAACCTTATGGGTCCCCCTACATGTGTTATGTGCCATCACAAGCCATCACAAGAGCCTTAGTCAGTGGGATTGGTCTTAGGATTTCATCTGGTCAACAAAAGTTAATTGTGGTTCAAAGGGGTCTAAATCTTTAATCTCAAGTCAATTAAGGGTACGATAGTTGTCTTTAAATGATTTCATGTGTTTGGAACAAGAAAAATCAAGAGGAAACATAAAATCAGGAGATTGGGTGAATTAGGGTTTTGATAGAAATTTTTTCTGTGTGAAAAATCCTAATTCTAGCCATTTTGCAACCTCCATAAATTCCTCATTTTTTATTCAATGAGGGCAGGCTAGCTATCAAATTAAAGAAAACATCATGAACTACAAGTTTGTAGAATAAAGTATGTCCAAAAGATTCATGTTTTAGGAGATATGATGAGTCAAAGTTTGGGAAAAAGAGATTATGACATTTCTACACTTGGAAAATTTTCTAAGTATAGAAATTCAGTTTCATGTGCCTACTTTCAAGTCCATTTTTTATGGTGATACAAGCTTCATTTGAACTTTCCTACAACATGAAAGTTGTAGAACATCTTCCAAGAGTTCTTTTGAGTACTAGATCATGTCCATTGGATGTGTAAGGCTTGAGTTATGATGCTCATGTCAGCTCTCATTTTTGACGCCAGCAAAATCAGAATTATCTCAAGTCAAAGTGTTATTTTCAAAACATAAGAAGGCTTCGACCCAGCTTTGGTGAAGCCTGATTCGAAGAGAGGTTGAGAAAATTTCTAGGAAAATGCTAAGTATTAGAAAGGCCTTCGACCAAGGCTAAGCTGGAAGAAACGCATGGCAATTACTATTAAGACTAGAGGGAATTCCTAATATTTGACTTTCAAAGTGGTAGTGGGCGAACGTGGAACTGTTGAAGTTGATGAAAAAGCGCCAAAGACACGTTTTGAGGCAATAACCGTCTCTTAGTAATTATTTTTTAGAATTATAAATAGGAGTGATTTCCATAGAATAAGCGGTGGTCATTCGTCTGGTACAAGTCACTCCAAATCACTCAAAATATCTGCGTGTAGAGAAACGAGTTAGCGAGAATGTACGTGATGCAACACCATCCCCTTTTGTTAATGCAATTTACATATCTTTACCATTTGTATGTTGTTGTTTATTCTGCATTTTCTTTCGCATGTTATCATTTAACTTTCATCTTTTATGTTTAACTACCTTTCCCTGTCTTTCTTGAAACTTTATTTTCATCTACACTTTATGTTGTTTATCTTTCTGCACTTTATCTTAACCTGTAATTTAACCTTCTGCACCTTCCTTTAAACTTGTCATTTTCAAAGTCTTTTTAATTGCTTTCGACAATTACTTTCCTGCACTTTTACGTTCTCATTTTACTTTCGACGACGCATACATTTACATTACTGTATTTAATTCCAAAGTCATTTACATTACTGTCTTTAAATTCAAAGTCACTTACATCATTGTCTTTAATTTAAAAGCCTTTTACATTATTGCCTTTAATTTCAAATTTGTTTACATTATTGCCTTTAACTTTTGACGCACTAAGAATTTCCAAGTTATTTTTTCTTTACAAGTCTTTCATAGTCGAACGTGGAGTTCAAATTAGGTTTTTCTTTCAAACTTAGCACATGTCTTAGGATTTGTTTGGTCGATCCTATGAGCTACTCAATTATAGCCAAGATTGATAGACCAACGGTTGTTTACCAAATTTCACAGTAAACAGCTCCCAAATTAAGGTCTTAAAGATGTCCAGTTTGGCAAGTTGTTAGACAGATTTTTCAACCAAGTTTCCACGGCATGTTTCACTTAGTTCTTGATATCAAATGGATTTTCCCACAACATGAAAGTTGAAGATTGTTCTTCAAGCTTTCCATCCATTACTAGAAGTCCTCCATTGGGTTTATGCAGCTCAAGTTATGGTTCTCCAAAGTTGTTGTCATTAAGTTGCTAAAATGATTTCATTACTTAAAATTTTTCTTCATGGTGAAGGGCAGATTTAGGTGCACGAATTCAAGCTTTAGTTTCACATGATTCTACACTAAATTTCTACTTGCAATCAACATGAAAGTTGCTGATATCTCTTCATACTTTTAGTAGAGCTCAATTTCTCATCATTTGGACATATACTCACCATGCTAAGGTCATTCAACGTGATCACCACCATGAGCTACTCTTGCAAATTCCATGCATACATCACCTTCCCAGAATGGCTAGACAGGTCCATATTCTCATGTGTACCATTGGACACTTTTGTCAAAGTTTGGAATTGGAGAAAACCACTCAACACACCCTCACAAAACCAAAACTCGTGCCCTCCATTTTTCTTCCAATAGTCCTAAAAACCAACCACATGGGCCTTCAAAACCTGTCTTAACCCATCATATTTAAGCAATGTAAACCCTAAAAAATGAAGTAGCCACTATTACACAAAAGAATCAGAGTTTAAAAAATCTCTCTTTGCTCAGAATTTTCTCTTCTTCGAATCTCTTCATACAAGGCTTTTGTCCATGTTTTCTCACCACCATTGTCATATGTAAAGCAAGAGGAAGCTAAGGAGGAAGTTTGACAACGGTTTAAAGCAAGGCCAAGAGCTACAGATTTGCCTTTAGGAGGTAACTTTCCTTTTCTTTTTTTCTCCCATTCTAGACACTTACTAGGACTCATGTTGGCGCATCTGAAGTCCTCCAATGATGGAGGCAATGTTTGCATAGATTTCATGTTGGTTTGTTCAACTTTCAGTTTGCTTATTGTGAAGGAAAAGCCTCATATATAGATGTGTTCATTTCGATGATGTCAAAACTTAGCTCTATAGAAGAATATATGTTAGTCGTTATCACCATGTTGCATTTGCATGTCTTGTTTCTCATAATTCAAATGCTCGCATAAATATCACGGTTGTTGCATATAGATTGTCAAGAATATGTGTCATATGAGTTTGACTTTATTGGTGTCGTTTGCCATATCATGGATGTCATCAAAAGTGTCAAAAAATATGAAAATAGGAATTTTTAACAGTTTCAGGACTTTGAGTCGACCAAAGACCTACTCCGGTCGACTCATACTGTAAGTCAGTTTTATGTATTTGCTTCAAGTAGGCTCGTGTCAACCCACCGGTCGAATCATACTGTAAGCATTTTAATCTGTCTAAAAATGCATGATATGCATCGATACATACCTTGCTCCGGTCGACACATGGTTCTGTATAGGTCGACCGCTTGCTGTTTTATGTCAATTTTTTGTTATATCAACTGTCTTTGTGAAGTGGTTTTGGTTGTTATGACAATTTTGTTTGGTATATAAGTTCAGTTGCTATTTTCACTTCATAACATTGAGAAAAACAAGAAAAGTGAAATAGGTGCCGATTCGGTTCTCATAATCTTCAATCTCTTCATTGAATTCCACAACAGTTACACATAATCATCTTTGTTGTGTATTGTGCATTAAGAGGTGATAACGTCCAAAGCCGAAGATTGGTTTATCTGGTTTTGGTTGAGGAATCGACAGGTTTTTCTTGAATAAAACCACTAGGGTTTTGTCCTCCAAGATTCTCTAAATTTGGGGGTTTTTGCACGATACGTCTCATCACATACTCAGCCGAGTGAAGGTAATCGAAGAGCTAGAGGTTCTGTCAATTCAGTAACGGTAAACGGAGGATTGCGAGTGGGAGTTTCGGGTTTGACACACGGGTGATTGAAATCACACAGGCCAGATTTTGATGACTGAAGGTTGTTCAAAGATAGTGCCACAATCAGAGGTTTATTCACAGCTGTCGAAGTACTTGATTCGACTCGAATCAAGGGGCAAGAAGAAATATGATCTACAATAACAATAATGTTCATTTGTTTCATAGCTATTCGCTTCTTGTATAAACTTTCAACAACAGGTTATATCTATATATTAAAAAGTCTCAATTCTATTATTAGAATCGAGGGCAGACGTACCCCGAGCGAGGAAGACGGGGGAACTGCCTCAACAAGTCGTGTGTCTTTTTCGTTTCGATTATATTGCTTAATATTTGTGTTTTTTAGTGCAAACAATTATATCAATCTAGGTCCGGTTTGAGTAGTGCTAAACTAATTTCTGAACCTAGTACAATCATTGATTATAAGAGGAAACTTGAGTAATTTACTCTCAAAACAGAACTCACTTGTAGTGCTCTGCACTCCAAGTGTTTGATAAATTATCCGAACTAAAAGCCTTGTGTGTTGTCTTTTCATTGTGTTAATATTTTTAAGGCATTGGAACTAGTCACACCATATAGTGAGCTGAATCAAATTCATAGTGTGATTAACGTAGTAATTCTCATAACTCGTTATTGTAACGCCCCGATTCTGAATTTCCCATTTTGTTGAGTCTTTTAATTTATTTTGATTGAATTATTCTTTTAAATTATGGAATTTGAACGTTAATATGTTATGTGTGCTTATTATGTTATTTTATTATTCGGAGAGTTTTGGGAATTAATTAGAGGGTGTTTTAGATAATCTTTAATTAGTAGATATTTGAGACAAATAGAATAGAAAGAGTATAAGTGGAAATAGAGAGAAAAGAAAAGAGATAGAAAGAAATAGAAAGGAAAGAAGAAGAGAAGAGAAAAGAGGAGGAAGAGGAGAAAACCTAGAATCATCAAGAATCAAACTTCTAAGCTTCGATTAATCAGGTAAGGGTGTGAAACTTTATTATTCTTTCGATGTGTAAGATTATGTATGTTTCCATTGGTTTGCTTTTGGATTGGGGAGAGTTTTGCTCATTTTCCGTTTTAGGTCGAATTTGAGTTAATCAGTAGAACCTGAGTTTTAGCGGTTAGAAATGAGAATAAGTAGTAGAGTTTAGTCGAGGAATGTTGGGCTAAGGCTACTGAGACGAGTTGGGATTGAATCGGTTGGATTTCGACGAGTTTCAGAGTTTTGAACAGTGAGGATTCTGAGTTCGCAGACCCTCGCTAGCATGTTCACTAGGCGAGCGGGTCGCGAGCCTTCGCTGGGAATTCGTTGTGGCGAGCTAGTAGCGAACGGTCCCAAACTTGGGCAGTATGGTTTTGGGTGTTCTTCGCTGGTAGCGAAGGGGGTAGCGAGCATTCGCTAGGCATTCATTGTGGCGAGTGGGGAAGCGAATCAAGTCAGAGGCTTCTGTTTGCCTTCGCGAGCTTGTTCTCTAGGCGAACAGGTAGCGAGTATTCGCTAGGAGCTCGCTAGGCGAGCAAGGTAGCGAGCATTGCAGGATGTTATTTTCTTGTGTTTTCATTTCCATGTTGATTCTTCGATTCAAGTATGATTAATCCTTTCTTATTATGCATAGTCGTGTGTGTGATATAAAATGTTGTGGGTAGCTGTATGGCGTGAATCCTAGATTGTGAATCGTGAAGTGTGAAATGTGGTCGTTTGGCAATTTTGTGCATTTGTTTGAATTGAGTGAAAATGCATGATTATATATTTGTGTATATGTATGCATATCAAGAATGTATGGAGTCGTTTTGTTTGTGAAGCATCATGATTGCATTCTTGTGTGTCTGATCCCGCGTAGGATCTGCAGAAACTTTGTGTGCCCTTGTGGGGTGTGAGCGATGGTTTATTCTTGATCCCTAGGAGGATCTGCAGAAACGATCGTGTGCCCTTGTGGGGTGTGAGAAATAGTTTATTTTGATTCCGTGGAGAATCTGCAGAACGACTGTGTGCCCTTGTGGGGTGTGAGAAATCGGATTGTGTCCCCATTTGGGGTGTGAGCAATCCTGAAACATCGTGTGCCCATGTGGGGTGTGAGCGATGGGTGAACATCGTAGGCCCGACGGGGAGTTACTTCGGTAACGAGCGATGGTTCCATTTGGTTCTTCAATTGAACCTGATGAATGAGTCAGTACCGCATTTGCATCTGCATAGAGTCGTGAGTCGGTCTCTATGAGTGCATTATTATCTTCATATGATATATCTGTGTAATGAACATATTTGTATATGTTTAGTGGTGAATGTTTGTGTGGTGGATATGTTCGGTGAATTATATGTGTTGCGATATGTATATGATTGAATTGTGATGTATTGAGGTGAGAAATGTGGTATGTGTATTCTATGTTGGTGTATATAGATACATATTTTCTATGCATTATTTCTTATGATAATGTTTCTCACCCTCTGTTGTTTTATGATGCTCTATGAGGCATTGTAGAGTAGTTTTGCTGGAGGTCTTTGTGAAGCGTGGCTTCGTTCTTTTTGGTCAGTTGGCTCTGATATGTAGCACCGGATAGTTAGGGATTCTTTTGGTTCTTTTGTGATACATCTGTGTATGTATATGTCGGAATGTTTTGTAAACATGATTTATGACTTGAATTAAACTGTTGATGTATACAATGTTTATATGAATGAAGTGATTCATTGTTTAGATGTTTTCGCTTTTATTCTAAATATTGATGTGTGGGTTTTAAGGACTAAGTTCCTTTGTGGTGATTTACCCTTTGTTGCATATCTTTATGAGCAGGTGTTGTATGTATTTTGAATTTCCTGGATAGTGTGACGTACCTCTTTTATACTATGCGTTAATTTATACTCTGATGTAAAATTTTTATTAAGTGCCTAAATGATTTAATTATTTATTTGGGGGTATAAAAAGGGGGTGTTACAGTTATCGAATTCCATAGGCTTAACGCATATCCGGTTTTCTAGTAACCGTTCGTTTTAGACGTGTATAGTTCCTCGGCTGCTTCCGCAATTAAAAAAATTTTGAAAACCATTTTTATTGGTAGCGCCGAATCTTTTAAGCAAGCGATCTTTTCAACCCCCCTTCTAGATCTGCGCCATCATCTAACACTTATCATTTCTTCATGTTGAGTTTTCCTTATGATAGAGTGTGCTTTTTTAATTTTAATGGTGGATTCTTAATCTACGTGAGAAACGGTGCAAGTTGATGTCCAGTTTTTTTTTTATTTCGTGTGGTGTTAAGGTTGCTCCACCGGAGACTCGCCAGAGAAGACGACCGGAGCCCTAGCTCCGGCGTCTGAGGCGACTTGCCCATGTGGTTGGTTTGACTGACTGACTTTCTTGCGTGGCACATGAGGTGGATTAGTGAAACGTTACGTTTCACCCTCAGCTCTGTTTTGTTTGTTTGATCCTGAGGAATTTTAGACTGGGCCTTCCCATTTTTGCTTTCCCCACTACCCCTTTTTTAGCCCAATGCGTGTTTAACTTGATTCCAGTTTAATGGTTAATTGCTTCTGCACCCCCATGACCCATGTTCTTCTTTTTTATTTCATTTTCTTGTAATTTTCAATTTGATTCTTATTTTAATTGTTAAATTCATTTTAAAAATCAACAAAAATGGGTTTCTGTTTATTCAACATCTTAACTTAATTTTCATATTTTTTTAAAATTAATTTTTCTATTTTATTTGTATTTATTTTGTGAGGTGGTTTTACATGTTTGTCCTTGGTTAAGGTTTAGGTTCTTGATGCTTTATGCTTGCATATTTCATCCAATCTTTTGGTTTTGTTTTGACATGTCATTGATGGATGTTTGGATGTTGGTTTTGTGCTTTGGTGTGGAATTTTTATTTGTTTCTTAATTGGTTTATAATAGCCATTGATGCATGCTCGGTTCTTGTGATATGTTTACTTTGATGAGTTGAGTTGATGATGCATGTATGCAATTCTTGTTTGGATATTTTGCACACTTTGTCTTAAGAGATATAACATGAGATAGATCCTCTTGTTGAGTTTTGTTAGGTCATTTTCCTATTTTTGATTGATGCCTAATTGTGGTTTAGTTTTGGATTGTATATGCATGATATTTGACCTAGTTTTGATTCATTTGGTCTACTTGTGCTTGAGTGAAGCTTGAGATGACTTATTAATGTGATAATTTGCTATTTTAACTTGTTTTGAGCTTTGGTTTCACTCTCATTTTATTATTTTTCAATTAATGTTGGAATTCTAGAGTTGGTGGTGTGTTGAGCATGATATTTGTTTGTTCTTGTGACCTAGTTTCTTGAGCTTGATCATTTGTGTGATCCTTTGATCTTCATGAATCTTGTGTGAATTGATTGACTTGTGTGAGATTTTTACCTACATGCTTTGATATATATTTCATGATCATTTGTCTCTCTTCACTTCTCATGACAATTTGTTCCTTTTGAAGTTGATGTTGAATGATGCTTACCTAGTTGTTGATGCATGCTTTAAACATGATGCTTGGTGTTTCATTCTTGATCTTTTGAGATTGATTTGAATTGAAATTTTCATGTATGCTACTGCCCCATCCTAGTTTCATACCCTAATCATAAATGTTTGATCTTTTGAAGTGTGTTTTACAGGAGCTAGTTGTTGCCATTTGTTTGGATAATGATGAGATGTATGCTTGAAACTCTTGTGTTCATTTTATAATCTTTTGATTGAGTAGAATATGATATTTATTGCTACTGCCCCACCTTATTTATCATCTCATTTGACTTCATTTCCCTTTGCTTGATGATTGATTACACTTCTCGTTGGACTTTAAGTCATGTGTGTGTGTCTTGGTGTTTTGTTTTTGCCAATTTATTTTGAGTACTAATCTTTGAGTATGGTTTGGCATGTATGCATTGACTTGATGTTTATGATTTCTTTGTATGATTGAGATCAATGTTTGCTTGGTTCCTTTTTCCTTTGAACTTTCATGTTTATTCATAGATTTGCATCTTTTTTTCATTCTTCTTCCCCTCATTTCTCTTTCTTTTCATGAGAAGTGGTTAAGTCCTGTTTTTGTTTTCATCTGTGATTGAATTGGATAGTGTTTACTTGTATTTGCTCACATGATCCCTTAGAATTCCTAGTCCATCTATTTAAGATGGGAGTAGGAGAGACATTAGGCTTTCAATCCTTTGCATGATAACATTTAGGTAGAATTCCCTTTCATCCTAACCTTAGGACCATCTTGTATGATAATATTAGAAGTTCCAGTTTCGCTTTAGTGTTTCCCTTGTGTCTTCTCTTCTCACCTTAAATATTACAAGGCACCTAATAAAGAAAGATGAACATTGTGCGCCACGAGCTTTAAGCACATGGAGAATGATGAGTAAGGGGTTTCTCCTTACTCGTCTATCGTGTTTAGTGTATGCCCTTTGGGCGATATGTGACGCATTCGCTCCTATGTCATAGCCTTTAGTGCAACGTGAATCTCAAACCACTTCAATTCACTTCTCTAAAATTCTTAAACCAAATTCAAACCTTTTTATCCTTTGGGATTTTTCTTCAAACTCATTTTCAGAAAATAGTACGTTATTTTTTTTTTGTTCTACCGCAAACAGGCATCGACCCTAACTGCTGGAATGGGAACTTAACGTCACTCATAAAAAATCCTTAACCAACCAGTGGTCTAGTTTACTCGAACTATGTTTGCTCTGATTTCTCATATTAGATGAGGATACGTAGGCACAAGATGATGATGTCTTGGCGAGCAACCTTCCCCCATCACCCGTAGTTTTCTGAACTACGTTGACTCTGACTTTCCCATTGCACGAGGGAATATGTAGGCATAGGGAGGTGATGTCCTATCGAGTCTCCTTTTTCTTTTCCCTCCCCCGTTTAACAGTAGATTTTAGATAGCTCACCATTTGATTAGACAATAAGTGTGGATCCCGTTGAGTACAACAGACATGAGGGGTTCTCATACCTTCCCATTACGTAACCGACTCCTGAAACCAAGATTTGGTTACGATGACCTTGTCTTTTCCCTTTCATTTATGTTTTCTTCGATCGTTTCCTTTCACTCTCTTTGGGATAAATAACACTCGATGGCGACTCTTCTGTTTGTTTCCGCCAACCCCTTTTTCACAGTTGCGACAGCTGGCGACTCTGCTGGGGACACTAGTTCCCTATGCGAGTCCATCCTAGTGCTCGTGTGTTTTATATTTTTAGGTGTGTATATGTATGTTGTAATTGTATGTTTTTTGTTGTATATCATTGCATTTGCATTTTATTTTCCACACTTTATCATTGTTATCATATTATATTACTGTTATGCATTGGGTGGGTTATTCTGTGAGAGATAAGCCCAATACCCAGGCTTGAGTATACACATAGGATTAGAGTGGAGATTAGTGTGGACTTGTGTGGCATCTTGCCACGCAAGAGTCTACACTAAATTCGTGTTTAGACGAGGTTTTCTTTGAAGACATCATATCCTGTTCATCTTGGACAGTTGAGGGGATGTTGGATCTGAAAGCTAACGACTCTGGAGACTGTTCATTGGGAAGTCAGTTGAGACCTCTTTGATTGAACATGATGTCAAACCAAAAATGATGAGCGTATCATTGTTTCTCGACCTGAGAGTCTGTGATGCTGACGACCTGCATAGGATGCCGTACTTTTCAAGACTAGAACCTACCTGTCAAAGGGATGGGTTTTGCAGGATAATTTAACCTCCAACCAACCCGATTTTATGGTTTTCTTGTCAGGGCAGACCTTTGACCTCGGATACTATGATTTTTTTATTAGAGTTTATGGGTTTTCTTATTGGAGCAAAAATGTGGTCAGCAGCACAACAGTTCTTGATACCTTGATCCCTATCTGCATTTGCATATCCATAGTGCATGTGTGTATGTTCTCAGGTTCTCGTCTTCCCTTTGATTCTAGTAATCTGATATGCTATGAAATGGAGCCTGAGTTGAAGAAGACCATCATCTACAAGTTTCTAGTGCCGGAGTTAGGACCTTTATTTGGTCTGATTTCTATGGCTGGTCCTGGAATTCTTGAAGATTTTAGAAAAGATTATGGGAGAATTCTGAGCCTTGTCTGCAAAGTTACAAACTACGAGCAAGGGGATATCCACGCTTTGTTACAGTTTTATAACCCTCCATTACGCTGCTTCACCTTCCCGAATTATGTACTTGTGCCTGCTTTGGAAGAGTTCGCTTTCATTTTGGGGATTTCGGTCCGAGATGAAGTGTCATTCTATCATACAGAAGAAGAGCCTGACCTGGAGAAATTTCCCAATGCTCTTTATTTGAGCAAGTCTGACTTGGTGGATAGTGTGGTTCATAGAAATGGAATTTACGGCTTCACCTTATCTTTCTTGGTGGGAAAAGCTCAAAAATATACGAAAGAAGGTAGTTGGGTGGTTTTCAACGCTGTCTTGGCTCTATGCATATATGGAATTGTATTGTTCCCTAATATACCGATTTCATTGGCATGGATGCTTTCGGAATTTTTGTTTCAAAGAATCTGGTACCCACTCTTCTCGGAAACCTATATCACTCAGTGCACTATAAGAATGAAAAGAGGAGAGGGAAGACTGTTTCTTGTTGTACGTCGCTTTTCCACAAGTGGTTTATAGATCACCTTCCTCGTGTTGGAGCTTTTGTCGATACAAGGGTTACATCTGAATGGTCAAAGAGGAATATGGGTTTGGAAGCTAAAGATATCGTTTAGATTAATCGATATCTGCTTGGCATGGAGATCATCTTTAGTTGTGGAAGCTTTCCCAATGTACCCCTGATAGGGAGAAAAGGGGGAATTAATTACAACCTTTCTCTTGTTGTTAGAAAATTTGGATACGCTTTGAGAGGACCCCCGAAGAAGGAGGAAGTGCAGGAATCTCTGCTTGGTGTTCTTGGAGCCTTCAATCTTATCTCTGCTTGGTTTTCTTCAACAATTAATAGGATTGGAGGTCCAGTATTCCATAAGTATTCTACAAGAGGGAATCAACATAGAGTTATGAATCAAGTACAGCAGGAGATGCAGGAGGTCAGAGACAGAATGACATAGTTTATGGAGATGATACAAGGGGTAGCCAATGGGAAAGAGCAATTGAGAACTTTGGTCCAACCACTGATAGTACGGGTGGATGGTAATGGCGTTCTACATGGAGGGACTACTGTTATCCCTCCTCCAGTTGATGGCAATGTTCTTCAGGTCAATGATATTCCAATTGTAGTTAACCCTTTGGCCAGAGGTCATCAGGGAGGAATTCACATAGCTGGTGCTGGAGGCAGTGTGGGCGCTGTACACAGAGCCACAGACCCCCATTGGGAAGAGGATAATCAGGAGGATGTATTTTCAATGAGAGATTTGGATATGGGTCTCCCCACAGAAGCTGATAAGAGGTTTAAACTGCTTGAAGAAAAGATGAAAGCCTTCGAGAACCAAAATTCTTTGGGACTCGATATGTCGGATCTGGGGCTGGTTCCAGGAGTCAGGATTTCCCCAAAGTTTAAAGTACTAGATTTTGATAAGTACAAAGGAACGACATGTCCTATATTACACCTCAGGGCTTATTTTCAAAAAATGTCAACATACTCGGATGATGAGAAACTTTTGATGCATTTCTTTCAGGACAGTCTGTCGAGTCCTTCTTTGGAGTGGTATATGGGTCTAGAAAGGACGCATATAAGAAACTAGAGAGAATTGGGAGAAGCATACGTGTGTCACTATCAGTACGACAACTACTTGGTGCCTAATAGGGTACAATTGCAAAATTTGTCACAAAGGAATAATGCAGGTGTTATACCCCAAATTTTATCCTTAGATTATTAGGTTCTTTTCGCATCTCATCTCATTCTGCCTCGCATTTTAACTGGCCGCTAACCAGTTTGTCCAGTCTATTGGTTTTTTTTACAGGAAAATCACGTTGTGTGCGATTTAATCTATGAAGGGCAAAAGAGATTTGTTTGAACTCAGCAGTTACGTCAAATTTAAATCGTGCAAGATGATTAATTGTCGAGTTCAGAGTTTGGAACGTCAAAGCTTAATCAAATAATTTTAATTGGATGAATTTAATCAGACGAATTTATTTAGATGAGTTTCATTAGAGGAATTTAGTCGGTTGAATTTAATCGGATGATTTTGATCGGTAGAATGTAATCAAGCGAATTTAGTTGCTTGAGTGTAAGCGGGTGAATTTACGCGGAGAAATTTGATCAGGAATTAAATTCAGTTTAGTAAGAAAAATGGAATTTATTTATTTAAATTCTATATTTTTTATTACAATGTGCAAAGACAATTACAATTTCTAATTAATTTCTAATTATTTTCGAATTTTTCGGACCCGACAATAATCTGTCCAATTTGTTTCCAAGAGATAGAAAAAATGATTTTTTTGAAAAAGTGCTTTTTGGAAAAGTATTTATTTGGGAAAAGTGATTTTTTTTTGTTTTAACCAAACAAGACTTAAGATATCCAAAATCCATAGAACCAAAGTGGATATCCAAATCCATCAAGGAAAAATGGATATCCAAGTTCAGAAACAACTTTCCCAAAATCCTTGCCACCAAACGGGGTCAAAGCCAGCAGAAACAATTTTCCCAAAAAGGAAAAAAGGAAACAAGTATTATATAAACAACAGTCTCACCATCAGTTCAGGAAAAAAGGAAAAAGAAAATCCAGAAGGGGAAGAAAAAGGGAAGTTCAATCAGCAGAAAAATAAGGAAAAAGAGGCGAAAAACAACCAACTCAAATCGCTTCAAACCTTGCGAAAAAGGTGAACAATTTTGATACTAACTGGTTTTTTTTTCGTTTACTTTGTGTTTTCAGAACCCTACCGGAAAGAGTAAGAATGGTGGGAGGAATGAACGAAAAGCTTCAAAAGAACAACAATGGAGAAGCTGTGTCGCCCATGCCTCAAAGAAGAAGAAGAAGGGTTATAAAAAACCCTAGTAACAAATGCTCAGCGTTTGACCGCCCCTCCCCCATTTTTATTTCAATTGCTTTATATTCTTTTTTCTTTTTCTTTATTTCATTGTTTTATTATTATTATTAGTATTATTTTATGTTTTTATAGTTTAAGAAAATTAGATTCATTAAAACCATTCATTCATTTTTATTGTAACTTTATATTTTGGTTTAATTAGGTTGATAAAACCTTTCGTAAAGTTAAAACCTTTTTTATTATTTTTATTTTACAATTTAGTTTAATTAGGTTAAATTAAAACCTTTCTTAAGTTAAAACTCTTTTTTAAAATTAAAACCTTTCTTAAACTAAAACTCTTTTTTTAAGATTGTTTTTTAAAAAAATCAAAACCCTTTGTTAAAATTAAAACTCTTTTTTTAAAACCTTTTCTTAAAGTTAACTAGAAACCTTTTTTAAAAATTGATTAGAAAATTTCTTTAAAATTCAACATTCCTCAATTGAAAAAACTTTTGTTTGAAAAAATAAGATTTTTATTAATCCATTAAAATTAGGAAAAATTAAAAATTAACATTTTAAATTCAAACTCTTTTTTTGTAAATTTCTCATTTAGTTTTAAATCCCTTTCCTAAAATCGTCTAACATTGCGCTTTCAATTTTACATTGAACCTTTCCGGTTATTCTCGTATAATTTTTATGTCGGTCCATTCATTGCTTTCTCAGTTGTACTGTTATAATACTTCATTTTTCATATTTCATTTTATGATTGTAATTTACGCGAGGATATTGTCGCTTTGCAATTCCCTTACTTTCCTCATTTTATTTTCTTTGGGTTGTAATTTATGCGAGGATATCGTCGTTGTGCAATTCCTTTGCCGTTTTCGTACATTTCCCGTATTTTTATACTGCTGCTTAATCGTATTTTCATTATTTTATTTACCGTTAAATCCCTTCCAAAGGAATAGGTCTAGTCGTTTGACCACCGCGTCAATAGTCCTTTACCTTTGAATTTTTCACCGCTCAAAGCCTAATTGCATAGGTGTCCCGCTGCGGACCAAATTACCCTTTACCCTAGCATTAGGTTAAGGAGTCGCCGCACTCCGTTTTAGGTTTCCCGCCGTAGAATACTTAGTTTTATCCTTTTTAATTCAACTCTTTACAACGTAGAGATTGGAGTCGCCGCACTCCACGTAAGCGCTTCCTTAAGAACGCTTATTCCCCATTGGAACCTTGACCACAGTCAAGAAGTTTCTAACCTCTCTTTCGAGGGGAACTACGATTACTCTGATTCCATCCCCTACCTCGGATACGTAGGCACAAGATGCGAATCTTGGCGAGTAAACTTAGGACTAACCCATAGGTCTCTCTGTCACTTTTAACCCTTAGCAATATACCCTTAAAACAGATAATAAAGTAAATAGTAAACTTTAAACAAAAGGTTCCTGTAGAGTACTACAAAAGTTTAGGGTGCTAATACATTCCCTAAACTTAACCAACCCCTTACCTAGAGCTCTCCCCGCATTGTTTACGATGCAAAAATTAGGTTTTCCTTCATTTGACCTTTTCCTTCGGATAAATCAAAGATCGGTTGTGAACTAAAGATGTGATTTAAATTAATTAATAATTTGATATCCTATTCTCACCGCAACAGAAAATGGCGACTTCACTAGGGACAGACGCGACGAGCAAACACACACTGAATCAGACAAGCTGAAGTGATTATCAGTTTATCTATAACAGACGGTTTAATCTAGGGCAGTTTACTTGAAGGATCCCCAGGCAGCTGTCCATCCTTCCTACCAAGGTCGTCCACTTGATACAGTTTAAAAGTGTGGCAGAGATATGTTTAGTAGTAACATCTTTAGTCCCGAGCAGAATGACATTGATCTCAGTGTTGAGGAATTAGTTCTCCAGTCTTGTCATCTCACCAAAAGGGTCGAGCCTTATCGTCAGCATTGGCATTTGTATTTAATCATATATCATTTGTATAATTCATATCATGTGCATATCATAAGTGTTTCATCCTTATTTGCATTTATCCCGAGGTCATGGTGTTAGTCGTGTCTCACCTTGTGGTCAAAGTGCAACTCACTTGGCACATACCAATAGACTTTATCATGTATATCTGACGTTCTTTCAGATATGACATATTTCTTATCCGATTGTTTTTCCATATATGTTTGATCCTCTTACACCTAATACCACTCTCAGATATTATGATTATACCTTTCATTCAAAGCCATTATTGGATGTCTGGTATCCTTTTATCCACTGCCATTCTTGGATGTCACCCTTATTTAGGTTTTCTCTCTCTGATGTTTTTCCAGATTGAGTCTTTGTTCTGATGTTCTTCCAGAACTTATCTGATGGTTTTCCAGGTATCCCCTTTGATTCTGATGTTTTTCCGGAATCTGTCTGATGTTTTTCCAGATACAGCTCTCTCTGATGTTTTTCCAGAGTGAGTCTTTGTTCTGTTGTTCTTCCAGAACTTATCTGATGGTTTTCTAGATATTCCCTTCGATTCTGAGGTCTTTCCAGAATCTATCTGATGTTTTTTCCGAATATGTTTCTCCTTCTGATGTTTTTCTAGATTGTGTTTTTGTTCTGACGTTCTTCCAGGACTCCTTTGTTGCTTATTTGATATTCTTCCAGATATGTCTTCAAACTCATCCCGTACATTTAATGTTTCCCTAAATGTTTCGGATATACCTTCAGAGACTTGTCTTCATCTCATGCTCTTATAGATGTTTTCATTTTGTTTCTGGATGCAGCCCAGAGTTCATTCGATGTTTTTCCGAGTGTCTCTGGTATGTTTCAGAGTTCATTCGATGTTCTTCCAGATGTTTCTGATGTTTGTTTCTCCCTGTATATTTTCCGATGATTCCTGAAGATCCCGCTCAATTTCTTCGTTTAAAGGAATGTCCCGAAAACTCCAGCACTTGTCGTTGACCTGATCCTACCGCCGTGTGGATCCTGTGTTACCTTGTCATCTTAGAGTGTCAGCCGGTCATGCTTGAATCTTTTGTGAAATGTGATAATATGTGATAGGGACATCATGATGAAGCTCAGACAAGAAATCAATTTGATATAAGACTGTGTTACAAAGTTATTTCTTGCAGGAGGGTTTGATATTTTCATGATAGAATTTAAGAATGTTTTTAAATAACAAAGTTATTCCTTGTCAAATGAAGAAGAACAATAGATTCACAGTATGGAGAAGAAGCATAAGTTGTTACAATGGACACAAATTTGAGAAGAATGAGAAGTTGCTGCAATGAAGAAGGAGGTAACGTTGTAGTATAAAATGTCTTTTAAAAGTCTCACATTGATTTTTATATAAGACATAAAAGTGTTTATAAAGCTGAAATAAATACAACAATTCAATTGTGGGTTAGAAAGATGGACCAAAGACATTGACCAATAACTAAAGACCCAAAGAATTTCGTTTAAAATTTTGATTAATTAATTATAAAAATTAATAATAAAATGTTAATATTAATTAATTAATTAAAATAATATTAATAAGTTAATTATCCTAGTCAATAGAAAAATTCTTAAATTTATTTTTTAAAAATAACCTGACATTGACATGTCATCTTAGATAGTGCCACATCATTAAAAAAGATTAAAATTGAAGAGGGGATTAAAATCAAATTCAAAACTTAAAAAATAGACCAAAATCGTAATTTTTAAAATAAGGGAACTAAAACTAAAAAAAATACAAAATAGAGGATCATAATTGTAATTAAATCTTTAAAAAAATTAACTTTTACTATTCATTTAGATTACCACCACGTGATTATGTGTCTTATTCTAGCCTTCTTAGTAGGTGAAGAGAGTGACTACTAATAATCCTAGAGTAGGTGACACATTAATACTTGTAGGAAGGGAAGAAAACAAACTACATGTGATTTTATCCTCTTGCATTTTTTTCTTCTTTTGAGGCAATTATTCTCTAGGATTTTAATTAGTAGAATTTCGCCAACGTTGAAAGTGGATCCATATATGGTAATCCTTACATACTGATTTATTAAATACTTGTGCTAGTTATACATTATTTCAAATTAATAATAAGATAAAATCCACGAAAATATAGTCCTATAAATATGATTTATCTTTTTATAATTGTTATTGCACAAACACAAATTTTAGAAGTGATTGTACTTGACAGTGAAAGGACTTAAGTCAGTAAGAATAATCCAAAAATAACACAAGTCATTAGGGGAAAGGGTGCCACCTAGACCTCTAACACTTTTATTAAATATTTGATAAATCAAATATATATTTAGAGATGTCATAACCAATTCATAATCATAAATAATTTATATATTATAATTAATTATTAAAATTAATTGTAATAATCAGTTTTCATTTTTGTTAAATGGTTATAAACCAGTTATTAACTGATTATATCCATAATTAATTTTATAAATAATTTTATTTTAAAATCATTTTTTTTAAAATGTTTTGTTTAAAAAAATTATTTTTTATTTTAAGAAAATATATTTATGTTAAAAAAAATTTTAATATCGAATTGTTTTTGTTTTAAGAAATATTTTTTTTTATCTATGATAGCAAGAATTTAGTTCTATGTTATAGCAACAATTCAAAATAAAGCACTAAATTTTGAATTTTGTTTCAATTGTGTTAACATGAAACTCAGTTTGTTCGTAACATGAGACTATGTGTTAAGAACTGAATTTTGAATCTATGTTATAACAAAAAAAATTTCAAAATAAAGCAACAATTTAAAATAAAGCAACTAAATTTTAAGCAACATGAAATTATTTTTTATTTTAAGAAATTTTTTTTAATAACAGTTTTTGTTTCAATTTTATTTTTTTTATATATAAAATTTGATTAATTTGATTTTTATTTTGGATATGGATGTCCAAATTATAAATTTGGTTAAAACCATATTAATAATATATCAAAAATATGGATTTGGTTAAAATTATACTAATAATTAACCGGTGTTTAATAATTGAATTTAGATATGGATAATTTGAATAACCGGTTTATTTGAGCATATCTATATATATCTTTATATTACATAATTTTAAAAATACTCTAAAATATATATATATATATATATATATATATATATATATATATATATATATATATATATATATATATATATATATATATATATATATATATATATATATATATATATATATATATATATATATATATATATATATATATATATATATATATATATATATATATATATATATATATATATATATAATTTATTTAATTTAAGGTTAATACCATTTTATCCTTTATTATATAGACGAATTTTTGTTAAAACTCCTGTAAACTTTTTTTTATTTATTTTAAAACTAATATTGTCATATAAATATTTTTTTTGTTTTAGACATGTAAAATTGTTTTTTTAATTAACTTTATCATATGAAAATTTTGTTTTTTTTACCCTATGATTCTAAAACTAACATAGCCATATAAAAATGCTTACTTGGCGCGTATTAAACCGTAACGAAATGAAATTAACGTATCACAATGATGAGATAACAAATCAATAAGTTTTTTAAAATTATTTTTCAACAATTTTAGACTTTGATAATCAATTTTCAATGAAATTAAGAAACAAAAATTGACTATGACGATTTGTCAAACACTTGTTATGCAATAAACACCAAACAAGTTTTTCCTTTGTGTTGTTAATATGAAAATCCAATTGCAAATTTATAGATTGCAATTATGATAACAAAAACAATTTGAAATATTTCAATGCCGAAGGAATTATAAATATTTGGAAATTCACACATTAAATAAGTTCACAAAATGTAAAAACATTGTTTTTTTATTTCTTTTATGTGTAAAAATAAAAATGAAAGAAAGAGAGCGCAATTGAATGCAAAATTTATTTATTGATGATAAGTTCATGCTTTTAAAAGCAAAATGGCCCTACAACATGATCCATATGCCTTGGGCAGAGCATAAGATTTCAGGAAAACAAAAAAAAAACAGGGAAATACTCTTCCACAAGAGTCACTTCAGGGATTTTCACAATGTTCCAGTTGTTTAGCGTTTGATTGGGTGTTTTTGTTGGATACACCATACACAGCTCTTCAGACACACCATCTTTAGTTTCCAGAAATATGACTTGACCATCATTGAAATGGCCTACACTAGTAAAAATCAATGGAGTTGCAAGTCCTTTACCTCTGTCAGAGGTGTTCTTCACTTGCGCTTTATGCTTGCTAGTATAGCCTAGACCGGCACCATTTTTGTTTACTGGCAGTTCCAACACTCTGCCCCATCCCCGAGGGTGTCCTTCTTCAATAACCGTCTTTGCATCCTTCTATGTCACGGTCGAAGATGCAGGTTTTTCATGAATCATATCAATATTAATCACTTTAAAAGCTTGGAACGGAGTTTTGTGCACTTCTCCTTCCACCTCAACATATCGGAAAGAGGCTAAATGGCTTACGAGAACATCTTATTCCCCCTCAATGACAACCATTTGGTTGTTGATCATGAATTTGAGCCTTTGATGAAGAATTGATGTCACGGCACCAGCTGAATGGATCCATGGTTAGCCGAGAGACAACTGTAAGCGGGATATATATCCATCACATAGAATGTGATAATAAACGTGTGTGGTCCAATCTTAATTGGGAGGTCAACCTCACCAATGACAGTCCGCCTGGCTCCGTCAAAAGCCTTCATAATCGTCTGACTAGGCTTCATTGTAAGTCCTTCAATTGACAACTTGCATAACGATTTTTTAGGTAACACATTCAGTGATGACCCAGTATCAGATAGAACTTGGGATAAAATAACATATACACACTCTAAAAAGATGTGCAAGACCTTATTATGATTCTTACCCTCAGGGGGTAATTCCCCGTTATTGAAACTCAGAATACGGCCTGAAGCTACGTTTCCCACTACTTCTTCAAATTGCACCACATATATTTCTTAAGGCACATGGGCGGCTTTCAAGAACTTCAAAAATGCTTCTTGGTGAGCTTTTGAACACATCAACAGTGATAACATGGAGATCTTTGAGGGAGTTTGATTAAGTTGATCGATCACTTTGTAACCGCTTTTCTGTATAATCTTCAGAAACTCCTCCGCTTCTTCATTAGAAAAATTCTTCTACTTGGAAGACTGCCCCTGTTCAGCGGTAACTTGCTTTCCGACATCTTTGCTAGCAGTACCATCTTGTTAACGGGTGGTGATGTTGGTACAAAAACTCTACCACTCCTGGTGATGCCACCACTCCCAACAATTTTTTCCACTGTCTTCTTCTCTTCTAAGATATCATCTTCCATAACCTTCTGGCCATTAAGAAAGACAGTTTGTCTGTATACCCAAGGAACAACTTTTGTGCTCTCGTACGGAAACGGAACAGGAATTGAAATGACAAGCGGGTTCATCGAAGGTGGAGATATAGGTATTTCAATTGGATCATAAGGTATATCTAGAGGCTTTTTGTCTTGATCATAAGGAAGCACGAGTGATTCATCACAT
>CAWUDS030002219.1:7614352-7695084 GCA_963859935.3 Lathyrus sativus | reverse complement strand
AAATGCATGTATGCTTTTAATATGATTGATGTTTACCAGAAATGCATGAAAATGCAGTAATAGTATTTAGTAAGGACGAACGAGGGAAGGATTTCAACGAAGCTTCGCTGGTCCATCTTTACAAGACAGTTACAAACCATCAGTAGGACTAATCCATTTTCACAAAGTCTAATCTCCCCTGGAATTTATATCCATCTCTTTTATCCTTATACGGATATACGGGAAATTACTTTCCAATAAAGGCACGATGAACGAAGACGGGATGTTATACTTATCCTACTATCAAACGAAAACGAAGGTTATCTATACCCTACTATCCCCAACAACGGGAGGTTATCTATACCTTGTTATCCCCAACAACGGGAGGTTATCTATACCTTGTTATCCCCAGCAGACGGAGGGTTATATATTCTTCAACAACGAGTCGGGATTTATTTTCCTTGGCCAGCAATTGTTATACAAGGATATCCAGACACTTCCAGCAGTGTCATATCATACATACATCATTTACATCATACCATAACATATATGTCTATAGTACATTACCTAAGTGCATCATGTCATACATGCATACATAAAGCATAAACTAATGTTGTTATACAGAATGCTACCTCGTTTTCAGGTTAATTATCCAACAAAAAAGCTTATGATCTTTGGGACTGCTTTATTGTAACCTCAGGGTTACTTTATCCTCCTGATGAGCTTCTTATTACTTTGGGACTGCTTTATTGTAACTTCAGGGTTACTTTATCCTCCTGAGAACATCTCATGACTTCAAGACTGCTTTAGAGCTACTGATTGCTCTATCCTCCTGAAACCATCATTATTATTTCAAGACTGCTTTAGAGTATTCATTGCTCTATCCTCCTGAAATTACATTATTATTTCAAGACTGCTTTAGAGCTATTGATTGCTCTATCCTCCTGAAGACATATCACGTTATTATTTCAAGACTGCTTTAGAGCTATTCATTGCTCTATCCTCCTGAAATCATTACTTCAAGACTGCTTTAGAGCTGTTGATTGCTCTATCCTTCTGAAGCCATTCTATTACTTCAAGACTGCTTTAGAGCTATTGATTGCTCTATCCTCCTGAAGCCATTATTACTTCAAGACTGCTTTAGAGCTATTGATTGCTCTATCCTCCTGAGGTCAGATTTATCACTTCAAGACTGCTTTAGGGTTATCATTATTGATTGCTCTATCCTCATGAAGACATGCTGTTACATCAGTATTACTCCAGACTCCTGACAGTTCTCGTTATACTACTGAAGAATTTTCCCCTAGTGGCATCTTTAAGCCCACTCAATCATATTCAACTAGCCATCTGTACCACTCTAGTGCACTGGTGAGTGCAAATTTTTGGGCTTTTGTGTTCAATCCCCTTCAACCTTCCAGGTTACGACTGGCAAATATACCAATCTAACCCCTCAGGTTTCAGAAAATTGAACAGGGGCAGCTGTTGCACCCCAAAATTTGCCCTCACAATACAAGACTTTGTGTTCTAAGAAGGTTCACAAGGTTCACAAGTTCTCCAACAACTTGCATAACCTTTCATGAAGTTCATAAAGTCCACAAGCTACTTTATGAAGGTTCACAAGACCTTTCATGAGGTTCATGAAGTCCATAGGTTGCTTCTTGAGGGTTACAAGGTGCAATAATATTTAGTGTGGATCATTACAGTCAAACACTTCAGAGTACGAACATTGGATTACAGAGATCCTAGGATTATTCTACTGTTCGTTCCCTCAAGGCGGCTCAAGGGTTTTAGTGTCTTCCCTGGAGATTGTGTCCTTATCCTCAAGGTTTCGTAAGAAACTAGTGTGTATACCAAGCTACGCCCTCTGTTGCACCCCAAAATTTGCCCTCACAATACAAGACTTTGTGTTCTAAGAAGGTTCACAAGGTTCACAAGTTCTCCAACAACTTGCATAACCTTTCATGAAGTTCATAAAGTCCACAAGCTACTTTATGAAGGTTCACAAGACCTTTCATGAGGTTCATGAAGTCCATAGGTTGCTTCTTGAGGGTTACAAGGTGCAATAATATTTAGTGTGGATCATTACAGTCAAACACTTCAGAGTACGAACATTGGATTACAGAGATCCTAGAATTATTCTACTGTTCGTTCCCTCAAGGCGGCTCAAGGGTTTTAGTGTCTTCCCTGGAGATTGTGTCCTTATCCTCAAGGTTTCGTAAGAAACTAGTGTGTATACCAAGCTACGCCATCACCTAATTTCGTAAGGTTGGGTCATCATTTGCGAGAAGGAACTCGGACCTATTTAGTATTCGATACAACGATCGTGAATGAGAGAAACCAGGTTTATTTCAATGAGTGAGGGAGATTTTAAGAAAGGGAGTTTGGGATCAAATTTGCAGATTATATTACAAGATCCATTTTTATATATATACTGATTTATAGTACAAGCTAAGTAAGCTCATCATAAGATACGCGGTTGAATTTCAATTTATGAAGGAGCCACAAGAATGAATTCAAGTTATGTTATTCACCATAAATACTCCATACAGATTCCCGTTTTTTAATCCTAATGTACAACCGTATTGAACACCAAAGTAATTCCTAATTTCGACGAACAATGGATTACAAGAACATTCTGTACTTTATTGACATATGTGCACTTCAATAATTACACAACAAATCCTAAATTTATACAAGCTTCCCACATAGAAATCCCCTGGTATTTAATACACATAAAAGCAGAGTCCACGTGTGATCAAGTTGATCTTTATGAAGAGATAAGTCATACGTCTTCAATACCGAACCTCGCACTCCGCCTGTGTAACTGCGTTCGCACCTACGTAGTCAGATTTGAAATTGAATCAGATACAAAGTTTCCAAAGGAGGGAAACAGGTTACTACTTTGTTCGGTGAATCGCCACGAAGGCTTTCTAACCACCAGATTATGCGCCTGCCACGACGGAAGATTTGGGCTCAGCAAAGCACGTAATCTTTTACATGTGCTAACAAGAGAGATGACTACACATCAAGTAATAGATCGACGGATATTTTTCCTTTGAACTCACCACGCTTGCCAAGTTACAGAGGCCCATCCTTTGGAAGTCTCCACATCCAAAGCCCCTCCTTCTAGCACCACCGTATTCCCCATGATACACACTATCAGCCAAGAGAAAATCAATTACTCAAGGCCATACCAGCTTTCAGAAGCTCATCTACGCATACGTCGTCAAGGCCGCTCACATAACTACCAACTTTGCGGAATCATACAGCCAAACATATGAGTCGCCACCAGAATGTCTGCACATAAATGAAAGGCATATCGATTAAAGATCCTGTGGCGGGTGATCAATCTGCACCAAATATAAGCAACGTTCCAAAGATCCAAATAAAAGATGATTCTAGGAGAAGAACTTTATGGAAACTCTTGAGACAGGGACACTACCTGGATTATCTGGTATCGATGAGCTGACCAAGATAAAGAATTAAAAGAATGCCTCAGAAGTGTAGACACCAGGAATACATTGGCATCACTCAAGCAATAAACTCCACAACTTTATGTACGCCGATGTTCCTCCAAACCTGCTGCAAGTAAACATCATCATGTTAAAGCCAAAGTGGATGCATTTTTTGCTTACGGTCACAAAGCCACTGGCACCATATTGGCATAAAGATTTTTGAATTAGGATGGATACATACACATCATCACGGGGCTTTTTGGCTTCCTCCTGCGCAAATTCAATCAAAAACATGCTGGATTAAAAGACTAGAAAATGGGACAGACAATGGTTATCTCATATGCTATACTATACAGGTTGAAGCTTCAAAAGCTAACACACACATTCTCCAGCTACCTAGTGCAGCCATCGCCAACTACCTCTTCAGTTCAATCGGGATACAATGTGAATAATTGTAACTTGCCAACAATACCGAGCCACGAGAGGCGCAAGCCAAGAGTAACATAACCTGAAACCTGCGCAAAGTTGAAGTTCAACATTAAAACAAGAAAATCATTTGAAACTGCCAGTGTCTAAACGGGTATAGAAGGTTGTTGATGAACAAGCGGAATGATTAGATTACGTACATGACTGGTTCGAAAGTGTTCAAACAAATGCGAACAGAAAAACTCATCAGCTTCCCATCGTCTCAAGGTATGTGTTGTTCGCTTAAACTAAAACATAATCAGTTACAGACTGATCCCGGCTTCTAAGCACAAGCCCGTCATGACTTATGGAAATCTCTTTCCCATGGCTGCATCGAATGAGAACGAGCCATCCTTGAAAAACACGTCAAATTTGCCTCCAGAATTTGAGGGGGAAAACAGAGCAGACATAACAGTTGACTTTGTATTTGGCAATGCAACAACAGTATTCCAAAACTCTAGCAGGCCCAAATAATCGCCACCCGTACCTGCCAGGTCACCGAAAGAAACGGTCAGAGAATATCCTTTGGAGTTAGAAGATTCTATTCAGAATCAAATCAAATCCTAGCTCATCTGAATCAAAGATTTGAATGTCAATTAAACAAGTCATTACTGCGATCAACGAAAGGGGAAAGTTTTCAAACCTAGTTTGCCCCAATTTAGAAAATCCCAATCAGTACCCAACGAATCAGTTTAGAAGAAATCAGGAGAATCAATCAGTAAATTTCAAATGGCAAAAATAACGTAAAAGCCAAAGAGGGTCCAAGCCCACGAGATTGAAAGTAGTATAAAGGGAAGCGGAAACCCTAAACGAAAAGGAACTTGGGCACGATAATCATAAAACCTCAGACCCCAATTTCAAACACATTTTCAAAAAAATCCTAAATACAGAGAAAGGGAGATACTCATCTTTGTTGCTATCGAAGTCCATTGAAGCTTCCATCTCTTTCGTCATCGGGCATCCTCGCCGGAAATCGCCCTCGAAGCCACACTGACGAGACCCTAACAAGAACCCGTATCAATGTAATTGATTTATTAATGGCTGTTATTGTTGCTTGATTTACTTGATGCAGGTAAGCGAAGGTTGGGAGAAAGACCGTGCACGGCGCCGCCGACGCGATGTTGGGTTTAAACCCTAAGTTTCGTTTCACCATGGCTGCGTTTTGACTCTGGACCGAGTCGGGTGGGAGTTCACCGCCCAGTTTCCTGACCCAATTCAACTTCCCTTTATTCTTTATGTTATTATTATTTAATTTTATATTTTATTTTGAGTTTAACAATTGAAAACCTTTATAATAATCCAACCATTTTTTATCAAAACTAATTTTTTTTTAAAATCAAGCGTTCTCATTTAGATTAACCCTTTTCAAAATTAAATTAAATTAAACCTGTTTTTTAAAGGATTAATAAACCAAAAACCTTTTCTATAATTAAAGTCCTTTTTAAAATATTAACAGAAAATCTTTTTCAAAATAAATAATTGATTCCCACTTTTCAAATAATAATAAAGTTTTTAAGAAAATTCCTCAAAACTCTTTTTTTATATATTATTATTAAAATTAAACCATCATTGAAATTCATAAACCAGAAACTCTCAAAAAGAAAGATGTACAATACTTACTTTGTTTAATTTTAGCCTCATTCCGCCTAACCACACAAACGATTTCTGTTTGTCATTTTTTGCAGCTTTATATGTTTATCGCAATTTATTTTTTTCAGTTTACGTATCATAATTATAACTGCTCTTCTCATGTAACCTCGCGAACCAATAATCGCGCTTTAAATTTCTGCCTTTTAATTTCTGTTTGTATGGCTTTAACTGCTGTCTTTATTTTTTTTGCTTGCATGATTCAATCACCTCACCTCAATATTCTGTCACCTTACATCCGAAGGAATTAGGTCTAGCTTTTGGTCGCCGCGCCAATAGTCCTTAACTTCAACCCTTACACCTACAAACCCTAATTTTCACAAATGCCTCGCCGCAGGCAAAATTACAATTTTACCCCTAGCATTAGGTCAAAGAGCCGCCGCGCTCATTTTAGGGTTTCCGGGCGTGGAATCCCTAATTTAACCCTAATTACAACTTAACATTTCAACGTAGAGATTTGGAGTTTCTACACTCCACGTAAGCGTGTCCTTAAGATGCGTTTATTCCCCTTGAGACCTTGACCACAGTCAAGAATTTTGTAACCTCCCTATTGAGGGGAACTACGATTACTCTGATTCCACTCCCGTAAGGATACGTAGGCACAAGATGCGATGTCTTGCCGAGTAAACTTAGAATTAACCCCCTTTATTATTTATTATTGCTTATTTATATTTTATTTATCTTTGCTATTTAATTATTTTGCTTATTATTTTGTAATTGTTTCTTGGATGTAAAGTTGTTTAATTATTTAATTATTATTATGGTTAGTAATTAGGGAGTGTAACAACATGTATGTAATATTAAAATAAATTTAGATCACTTTTAAATAAAGATAATTAAAATAAACACGTCACACACGTAAGTCGATTTTAATCGCCGTCTCACTTCCTAAGGATATCCCTCAAGTTGCCTACGAATAATGGTTAAGTGGGGTGTATAAAGCAAGTCCCTCAAATAGAAAAATCATCAAAGTCCCTTATGGTTGCCTTTACGAATCGAGTCCCTTTCGAAAAATGATGATGGCCCCTTATATGTGCTTATTACATCCCACAATGGCCTTCAAAGTCAAATTGTCCCTCACATGTCCCTTAACATCCAAAGTAAGGACTACCTACTCCATTATAGTAGGGATAGTCTTACTAAAGGAAAGAATGAAGAATAAGAAAGACCTTTAAACATTAGGGTAGGTTACTCCTAGGTGCTTGCTCACTTCAAAACTGTTTCGCACTTAAACAAATTTTCAACAAGTTTTCAAACAAGTTCTTAACACATCCTTACATGGATTATTTATTAACTATTCTGAAAATTTTCTATTCACACACTACAATTTCAAAACAATTCAAAAGTGAGCTTAAGTACCTAAGAGCCCATGGATAACCATGGATGAAAAGGATGCTAATACCTTCCCTTTTCATAACCTACCCCCCGGACCCAAAATATTCTCTAAGGTCTTTCCTGTTCTTTTATAACCTTTCCTTATGGATAAAATAAAAGTCGGTGGCGACTCTTGCTATCCGCAACATTGTTTAAAGTCAGTTCTCCCACCGTGTTACACTATGTCCTACCCGGGGCATAATGATGTTACATAAGGGCTGCTTGATTATGTATATTTCACTGTTAATCATGAAATAAAGGCGTTTTTCATATTCAAATATTGTGATCCCTGTTTTGCTTGTTTTTACTTTAACCATAAATGGCAACGTGATTATTTGCTTTGTTTGCGTGTTGAAGCGTTTAACCATTTCTTTTGCAGGACTAATATTTCAGATGACATCTCATACGAACCGCCTATGACTCGTTTCGACTTCGAGCACCCGGTATTCCAAGCAGAGGAAGAGATTGTTGAGGATAGCGACCTGCTAGAGGAGCTGACTCGTTTGTTGAAACAGGAAGAGAGAATCATTCTGCCTCATCAGGAGGAAATTGAGATTATCAACCTGGGGTCGGAAGAAGTTGTGAGAAATATCCGTATCGGGGCTGCGCTGCAGAGCGACATCAAGCAAAGGTTGATCGAAATACTGCAAGAGTATGGTGATATATTTGCTTGGTCGTACGAGGATATGCCTGGGTTAGACACGGACATGGTTGTGCACCGTCAGCCACTGCGAGAGGAATGTCCGCCTGTTAAGCAGAAACTCAGAAGAACCAGACCAGACATGGCTGTGAAAATCAAGGAGGAAGTTCAAAAACAGTGGGATGCTGGTTTCCTAGCTGTTACAACTTATCCGTCATGGGTCGCTAATATAGTACCAGTACCGAAGAAAGACGGTAAAGTGCGAATGTGTGTAGACTACCGTGATTTGAATAGGGCGAGCCCGAAAGACGACTTTCCACTTCCTCACATTGATGTGCTGGTTGATAACACTGCTCAGTTCTCCGTATTCTCCTTCATGGACTGCTTCTCAGGCTATAATCAGATCAAAATGGCACCAGAAGACATGGAGAAGACTACCTTCATTACTCCCTGGGGAACATTTTACTACAAAGTGATGCCCTTCGGATTGAAGAACGCTGGGGCAACATATCAACGTGCTATGACGACTCTCTTTCATGACATGATGCACAAAGAAATCGAGGTTTATGTTGATGATATGATTGCCAAATCCCAGACGGAGGAAGAGCATTTGGTTAATCTGCTGAAACTATTCAAGAGGCTTAGGAAGTTCAGGTTGAGACTGAACCCTAACAAGTGCACGTTCGGGGTGAGATCGGGTAAACTGCTGGGGTTTATTGTGAGCGAAAAAGGAATAGAGGTTGATCCTGCAAAGATAAAAGCAATACAAGAAATGCCGACGCCTAAAACAGAAAAAGAAGTGCGTGGATTTTTAGGGAGGTTGAACTATATCGCCCGGTTCATATCTCACCTAACTGCGACCTGCGAGCCACTATTCAAGTTGTTGAAAAAGGATCAGGTGTTGACCTGGAATGAAAATTGTCAAAAGGCGTTCGACAAGATAAAAGAATACTTGCAGGAACCTCCTGTTTTGATACCCCCGGTGGCCGGGAGACCTTTGATTATGTATTTGACGGTTCTTGAGGAAAGTATGGGTGTGTTCTCGGTCAACACGATGAGACCGAACGCAAAGAGCATGCGATTTACTATTTGAGTAAGAAGTTTACCGACTGTGAGTCCAGATACTTAATGCTCGAGAAGACGTGTTGCGCGCTAGCCTGGGCCGCCAAACGTTTGAGGCAATACATGCTGAATCATACAACCATGCTAATTTCAAAGATGGATCCAATCAAATACGTGTTTGAGAAGCAAGCACTCTCCGGAAGAATTTCCCGATGGCAGATGGTGTTAACCGAATATGATATCCAATATGTCTCGCAAAAGGCTATTAAAGGTAGCGTTCTGTCAGAGTACCTTGCGGAGCAACCTGTTGAGGACTACCAATCGATGAGGTTTGATTTTCCTGACGAGGATATCATGTACCTGAAGATGAAAGATTGTGAAGAACCGTTGCCGGACGAAGGACCAGAATTGGGTTCCAAATGGCAGTTGATATTTGATGGGGCGGTAAATTCCTATGGTAGCGGAATAGGGGGAATTATCACCACTCCTCAGGGGTCGCACATCCCCTTTACTGCCCGATTGACTTTTCCCGTTACCAATAATGAGGCTGAATATGAGGCTTGCATCATGGGTCTGGAAGAAGCTATTTATTTGCGAATCAAGAACCTGGATGTATACGGAGACTCAGCTCTAGTGGTGAATCAGATTAAAGGAGAATGGGAGACACGTCATCCCAATTTGATACCATATATGAATTATGCAAGGAGATTGTTGCCTTTCTTTGACAAGGTGGAATTGCATCATATGCCACGAGCAGAAAATCAAATGGCTGACGCCCTGGCGACATTGTCTTCAATGTATAAAGTTAACTTCTGGAACGAGGCTCCTCGGATTGTTATCTCTCGGCTCGATAGGCCTGCATTCATATTTGCCATTGATGAGGCTCCCGATGGTCAACCCTGGTACTTTGACATCCAGAATTTCCTGAAGAACAAGGAGTATCCAGCTGGGGCATCCAGTCGAGATCAGAAGACTCTCAGGAGATTGGCTGGCAATTTCTATTTGAACCCGAACGGTGTCCTATACAAAAGAAACCACGACTTGGTGTTGCTATGTTGTGTAGATGAGAAAGAGGCGAAGTTGCTCATGGAAGAGATACATGAGGGTATATTTGGTACACATGCTGGTGGGCATGCTATGACGAGAAAACTGTTGCGGGCAGGTTATTATTGGCCGACTATGGAAACAGACTGTTTCAAGTTTGCAAAGAGGTGTCATAAATGCCAGATTTATGCAGACAAGATCCATGTACCTCCCAGTCCTCTAAATGTGATGTCATCACCGTGGCCTTTCTCGATGTGGGGGATTGATATGATTGGCAAGATCAAACCTACAACATCAAACGGACACCGATTCATTTTGGTGGCAATCGATTACTTCACCAAATGGGTGGAAGCAACATCATATGCCAATGTCACCAAACAAGTGGTAGCCAGATTTATCAAACGAGATATTATCTGCAGATATGGAATCCTTGAGCGGATTATCACCGACAATGGTTCGAATTTGAATAACAAAATGATGAAAGAGTTGTGCCAGAATTTTAAGATTGAACATCACAGCTCTTCTCCTTACCGGCCCAAGATGAATGGCGTTGTCGAAGCGGCCAATAAGAACATAAAAAAGATTGTTCAGAAGATGGTTGTGACATATAAGGACTGGCACGAGATGCTACCTTTCGCTTTACACGGTTATCGTACGACGATACGCACATCAACCGGGGTAACCCCTTTCTCATTGGTATACGGGATGGAGGCGGTGTTACCGTTAGAGGTCGAGATTCCTTCCCTGAGGTTTTTACGTGATGTTCAACTCGACGAGGCAGAATGGGTTAAAGATAGACTGAATCAGCTCAGTTTAATGGATGAGAAGAGACTAGCTTCTTTAGCATACGGTCGGTTATATCAGAGCCGGATGAAGAAAGCTTACGACAAGAAGGTGCACCCTCGAAGCTTTCAGACGGGCGATCTTGTTTTGAAAAAGACCCTCCCACCACAAACAGATCACAGGGGCAAGTGGACTCCTAATTACGAAGGACCCTACGTTGTCAAAAAAGTCTTCTCTGGAGGAGCATGGTTACTATCCACCATGGATGGTGAAGACTTTACGTCTCTTGTGAATCCGGACGCAGTTAAAAAATACTTTGCTTGAAAGTGACCCGCTGGACAGTAAAAAGAGAGTCCAGGCAAAAATGGGGCATCCCGGTGAACCATAAAAAATGAATAAAAGGTTCGGGCAAAAATTAGGGATAAAATTGAAAAAATATACACCCGCGAAGTCGAAAACCTGAAAAGGGCGATTTCGGCAAAAAAGGGTATCCCGGTGAATTGAAAACCCGCAAAGGGCGGTTCACGCAAAAGTTAGGGATTTAAAAAGCAAATGACTGCGATCCGGATTTGATACAACATTGCTTAGTGGTTTGGGAGTACCTGGGGGCCGCCTATCCAAAAACAATCTCTTCCGAAGATCGAGTACCGGGAAAGCGCAGAGTCAGGCGAGTCATAGGAGGATCAACTCATGGTGTTTGTCTATACCACGTCGCCGACATGTATACAAATATTGTTTTGTATTTATGCTCCTTGTGCATATATGTATGTGTGTTTGTGCGTAACTTCCTCTTTTCAGGAGTTGCATCCAGTGTACAAAACTTTGCCTATTCAGAGGCCCGTTATCAATAAAACATGTTATTCAGTACTTGATGCTTGTTCTTTACTGTTTTTTTGTGTGAAAGACGCCGATGTTTTTGATAAACTTGCACTTGCATAATCTTGCTGGCCATTGCCAATAATTTCTAAAACTTCGAATTGACTGAAGTAATGTCACGGATGCTAACCCGGGTAGATTCTGTTGTATAGGCATGTTTTGTCTCGTTTGTGTTTTGCAGGGTTCTTACCTTTGGAGCAAACAGTCAGGGATTGTATTCCCCAGCCAAAATCTCTTGACGTAAGACTTGACTCCAGTCGATGTCATTCCCCAGCTAGTCGCAGCTTATTCCCAGAGAGTTGGAATGACGTTATCCCTTACCGAATGAGGGATTATTCTCCCCCAGAAGAGTGTCCTCAGGGAAGTTGTCCACAGGATATCCCCAGCAAGTCAAAATCAATGTTCCCTGCAGAGGTTGCGCTCCCCAGTGAGTCGAAGATGTGCACGTTCAATCTCTGGCATGGGAGATTCCCGCAATAGTTAACCAAGTTGTTGGTTTGAAAGGATTATACCCGGGAGAGGTTTTTCTTGCTCCCCCACAGGTCGTCATGCCATTGGCAGGATGTTGATCCTCAGCAGATTCCGAGGCTTCGAGTTTGTAAACTGTGCCTAGACAGTGTGCTTTTCCTAGAAGTGTCGCTTCTTCCCCAGCTAAGTTTGTTCACCAGCAGGGTGGCTTGTTCTTTCCTCCCAGTGGAAATTGATGTTTAATCGCTCCTCAGCAGAGTTGGTTGTGTTTCTGGCGTTTATTTCGCCGGAATACTATGTGATACTTGTTCTCCCCAGCGGAGTTGGCGTTATCCTCAGCATTCATGTTGTTGAGACAACACTACCAGAGTTTCCCAGCAGCTTGAGCCTGCATTTGCATTTGCATATATCGTCACATTTGCATCTACTCAAACGCGTAGCATTTCCGTGCCGTACGGAGCATTACGCCACTTTCAAACATACGCATTTTGAAGCATAAGTCAGGTTGGCTACCTCTTTGTTTGCAGGTGTTCTTTCCTGCAGGTAATTGGACTTCTTGTTCAGGATCATTTTCAGATATTCAGATTTGCGGCATAAGATATGTGATGATAATGTTCGTCCCGCCATATGTTCCCTTATCAGAGGTGCTTGATTAACCTCTCTTCTTCCTCAGCGAAGTGTCCTTTACCCGGCTTCATAATTGGACTTTGGAGTTGTTGTCAAAGATTCCCAAGTGGAGTGTTCCCTCGGTTTGCTGTCACGTCAGCATTGTCAGAAAAGATTTCAGGGATTAGACATCTGAGGTCATTACTCGTCATCAAGTTGAAGGCCTGGCAATTGACGTCAGAATTCCCCCGACAGAGTTCTCCCCGGTTTGTTGTTATGGCTTCATAATTAGACTTTGAAGAGGTTACCATCATGATATGGCTTCATAATTAGACTTTGAAGTTCGTTACATCAACGCTATAAGGCTTCATGATTTGACTTTGGAGTTGTTGTTGGCATTTTTAAAAGGGGGATTTCAGCAATTAGGCGGCTGAAATCATTACTTGGTGTCACTGCTTCATAATTAGACTTTGAAGCTGTTAGCAGCAGTGTACGACTTCATAATTAGACCTTGGAGTTATTATCAGTTTATACGGCTTCATAATTCGACCTTGGAGTTATTGTTAGTGTTAAACAACTTCGTAACTAGACTTTGGAGTTGCTGTTAGCAATTCCCCAACAGAGTTTTCTATAGCAGCTGTTACGTCAGCATTGAGCCGCTTCATAATTAGACCTTGGAGTTGTCGTCAACATCAAACGATCTCGTAATTAGACTTTGGAGTTGTTGTCCGAAGGTTTTGGCCGCATGGAATAGCTTCATAAGTAGACTTTGGAGTTGTTGCCAGATTTTTCCCCACAGAGTTGCTGGTTGAAGTTTCTCTTATCCGGCCATCGGAGTATTTTCTTTAAGTTTGCTGTTCCGTCAGCGTCACAGGGTTTCATAATCAAAATTTCAAGAAGTTGTCGCCTGTTGTCGAAATAGGTGCCCGAAAGTTAATTGCAGAGCATCCCCAATGGGTTTGGCTGCTGCAAAGATAAGGCGGAGTTATTATCCAGTATGAGTGACTGAATTGAGTTACTATTGGGTGGAAGAATTCGATCTCCAATGAAGTCGCCGTGATTTCTTCGTATTGACGAAATATCATTATCCCCAGTAGAAGCCTCCTCAAAGTCGTTTGTGGGTTGGGACCGATGGAGTTAGCTACTGCAGAGATAAGCAGTGTTCCTGTGTTTAGGCAGATGATTTTCCCGTATGGATAGACGGATGAAGTTTCCTGTGATTAGGCAGATGGTTTTCCCGTATGGATAGACGGATGAAGTTTCCTGTGTTTAGACAGATGATGTTCCCGTGTGGATAGGCGGATGAAGTTTCCTGTGATTAGGCAGATGATTTTCCCGTATGTATAGACGGATGAAGTTTCCTGTGTTTAGGCAGATGATTTTCCCGTATGGATAGGCGGATGAAGTTTCCTGTGATTAGGCAGATGATTTTCCCGTATGGATAGGCGGATGAAGTTTCCTGTGATTAGGCAGATGGTTTTCCCGTATGGATAGACGGATGAAGTTTCCTATGTTTAGACAGATGATTTTCCCGTATGGATAGGCGGACGAAGTTTCCTGTGGTTAGGCAGATGATTTTCCCCGTATGGATAGACGGATGAAGTTTCCTGTGGTTAGGCAAATGATTTTCCCGTATGGATAGGCGGATGAAGTTTCCTGTGGTTAGACAGATGATGTTCCCGTATGGATAGACGGATGAAGTTTCATATGTTTAGACAGATGATTTTCCCGTATGGATAGGCGGATGGAGTTTCCTGTGATTGGACAGAAATATTTCCCAATGAAGTCGACAAATTTATTGCCTATGATTGATAGGAACTCCTCGTGTTGGCAAGAGGCGGACAACTCATCCCCAGCGGAGTAGCCGAGATCTCTCCGTGTTGACGGAATGTAGCGTCCTAACGTGGACAAAGTTTTATTCCTGTGTTGTTGTGATTTCTTCGGGTTGACGAAATGTGAGTCCTGACGTGAACAGATTGGTGTTTATTCGTGATTTGACAAAATTTGGGTCCAGATGTGGACAAGGTTACTCCTGTAACGACGGAATCTCTGTTCGTGTTGATGAATTTGTTTCTCTTCTTGTGTTGACAAGGTTAGTCCAGTTTTGGATGGAGGTGTTCAGTACCTGTGGCGTTACACATGTGGTTGATGTTGAAATCAGTTATTATCAGACGTTGAATCAGTTGTTGCCGTAACAACCAGATTCAGTTGGTGGATGTCGTTCCCCAAGCAGTTGTGCAGTTTATTTCTGCGGTTAGCAAATTTCCGGGTTTCTTGGTATTCAACCGTCTCGTATATCGATCGTTTGAAGGCCGTTCGCTCTTCACCCAGTCGAGTCCAAGCCGTTTGAATAGGGGCATCTGTTGCACCCCAAAATTTGCTTAACCTTTTCTTGCCTGATTTATGTTTCATTGCATTTCATTTGCATAGCATAACATAGCCCTCACATTGGCATAGTATAGCATCATTCATTGTGCAGGGGATTAATGGTGAGATATGAAAGAAAGAGCCTAGCTGGAGGTTCACACAAAATAGAAAAGTCATCAAGAGTATCATGTCAAAAGAGGGTGTCCTTGAGGAATTTGATCATCTGTATGAGGCCTATCTTCAAGTGTGAGGAGGTATCTGAGGAGCCTCCAGGGTTTAAGGAGTCTTGATCAAGGGTATGATGTGTGAATGAAGCTTAATGAGTCTCTAGAAAGTCAATAAGGAGCTTAGACAAGTCATTGTATCAAGTTCAAGAGCCATGGTTGAGGTGTGTACAAGTAGGGTTTCATCTGGGTAACCCTAAGTCAAGGAGAGCAAAGAAAGGGCATCAAGACCTAGCTCTAGGTCATGGAAGTCATGGATTGATATGTTGAAGCATGTGTGTGGATGAGCCAAAACCAAGTTCAAAAGAATCAAGAGTGGTTGAAGGTGTTTGAGACAGGGTTCCTAAGGTAAAATCCCCTGTATATCACTGGACTTCCAAGTCATATAAGTCAAAATAAAAGTTTCAAATGGATCTTTGGCCAACATGAAACTTGTAGATATTCTCAATACCTTTAATTTGAGTACTAGAAGTCTCCAAGGGGATTTATATAACTCAAGTTATGGTTCTTGCAAGTTACAGGTCACCAGAGGACATTGAAATTTATCTGTGAAAGTCACTTGACTTCCAAGAAACTTTTTCCCCTCAAGGAGTTTTCAAATGGATTCTTGGCAAAAATAAGAGTTGTAGGTATTGATATTAGCTTTAATTTGAGTACTAGAAGTCCTCAAGAAGATTTGTGGAACTCAAGTTATGATCTTGGCAATCCAGGGGTATTTTGGGAAAGTTGAATTATAGGTCATTTTCAAGAATGTGCCAAAATCTCCATCTTCCACTCTTCAAATGAAAAATTGTTCAACATGAGATGTGCTTAAAATGATGTTTTTAGGTCAGATGTGAAGTCATGGTGAGTTGGATTGGCTTATTTCACAAAGTGCTTCAAAATGGCCTAAAAAGATGGATTTTTCAAATGATTCAAAAGAGGGAAAAATCATTTTTTGAATTATAGGTCATAAACATGTCATATGAGTAGTCATTTTGACCAGAAGTTGCATTTCAAACACATTGGCAATGTCAAAATTTTGAGTTGAGGTTCAATTTCATGAGTTGCTTTGAAAAATGATTACTTCATTTACAAGTTACAATTCCAAAACAAAAAACAAGGCATTTCAGGCTAAGATAGCTATCCAAACATACTCCATGATCAATTTGTAGTTGGTTAGAACATTCTAGAGCTAACTGTAACAAGAAAATCGTGACTGGTGCATTGGATTTTCAAGTGTAAATCAGAATTTTGGATCAACCGAATTGGGCCTGAATTGGATTGCAAAAGCCCACAAACACTTCATATTTAAGCTCTAGAATGAGTTCAGAGTGAGTTTGGTGCTGATTTCATGGAGGAGAGGGAGATAGCAAGTTGAGTTTCAAGGTTTCTAACTGAAAACGGTTTTGAAGTTCAAGGCACAATCAAACACAATTGAAGGTTGGAAAAGCTTCCTCTTGCTTCACTGATTGTGTCTGGAGAGTTGTGGCGCCTGAATCCATCATTTTCTATCTCTGTTGATCCATTTTTCTCAGGTATGTAACTCTCAAGTTTCCTCATGATCTAGGCTGAACTAGGTAGATTCTTGCATGTGGTTAGGGTTTAGATGGAACTTAGGTCGTTTCTGGATGGAAATTTGAGCAGTTAGAGACATTCCAAGATGACATGTGATTTCTGTTCGAGCACGAATTGAGTTGATCCTAAGACTATGAACTGATTTGGATAGATCATTATGATGTACAAAACATGAGGATCATTTCTATGGTTTCAGTTGGGAAATTAGTGATAATTAGTTTGGATGTCATCTCTGAACATTACTTCGTGTTTTAATTTCCATTGAGGGTTGGATGAAATGGATGTGATATTCGTGATCCTGGTGATTTTCTGGTCAAGATTGATATGAACTTTGTTTCGTTTGGCCACCTGAGTTTGGAACCTCACCGGAGAAGACGGTGTTTTCCACCGTCTGAGAATTGCCTTAGGTCACCTGAGTTTTGGGGAAGACGAAGCCTGAAGCGTTGGATCAGATTGACTCATTGACTTGGAAGCATGATCGTGGGGATATGATTCAAACTCAGCTTTCCCTCTTTAAGCAAATACGCTGCGTTTCATTAATCCCAGTCAGCATGTGACTGGGATGCCATCTGGTCCTCACGTGGACAGCCTCAGGGCTCTTGGATTTGATTACTTGGTCTCATCATCCAACGCACCTCATTTAATCCAGCTTTTTATTTTCTTTTAATCATTTTAGTATTTTCTTTTATTCCATTTGATTTCTAAAATCCATAATAAATCCAATATTGATCCAAAAAATATTTTAAAAATACCTCAATGATCTTGGATTTATTTGTGGTTTTCTGAAATTAATAAATCTCATTTTCATCCATTTTTTCAATTTAATTTGATTTTCTCCATTTTATTATTTTCTTTAATTTTGTATATTTGCTACATGTTTTTGCTGATTTTATTGTGAATAATTGGTGATGAATTTTGAGCTGATTCTTTTTGGGCTAGATAGCTTAGATATGCATGTACCCATAGTAATTTTATCATATTTTTGTGAGAGAAGTTTAGGCTAGTTTGAGCATTGGACATTAGAGGGTTTAGAATTAGGGTTTTAAGTTGATACCTTTAGGTTTAGGGCATAGTTTTAGGTCCAAATAAATGGTTAAGCCCCTGGTTTTTGTATGAGAGGTTCATAAGAGGTTTGGGAACCCTTAGTAAATTTTGTAGGATTTTATAATCACTTTTGGTATTTTAAGTAGAATTAGTTTTAAGACTAACTTCTAGGTGTTTCGGGTGGACTAATTTGGCTAGTTTAATTCAATAGTTCCCCTTAGACTAGGGTGGTGTTGCTCTTGTGCTTGGGTGATCATGAAGACCAATTGAAGATGCTTTGGAGAGCTTGAAGGAGCTTGGATGTGAAGATTCTCTCATCTGTTGGAGTGCTTGTCAGGAGCTTAGGAGAACTGGGGTTTTTTAGGAAGAGCATCAGAGTAGTGCTATTTGTTTCTTCAAACATGGAGTATCTTGTCCATCTCCATTCTATCCAATGACATAAAGTCTTCATTGGGAAGCTCTATCTATCCTTAGGAGGGATGAGTGGTATGCCCAGGTGAGTAGAACTTTGAGGATGCCAGTCTCTCACAGTGTTAAGTTCTCAGTGACTTCCCTTAGTTGTCATTGAGCTTCTTAACATTTCAACTTGGTATGGTTGAATGATTCTCCCTTGGAGGTGCTTGTTGAAGCTTGGTAGAGGAAGATGAGGTTGCTTGTTGAAGCTAGGGTTTTGTTTGCTTGTTGAAGCTAGGAGCTGGGTGAGGTCAGGAGCTGTCTGAAGCTGGTTACTGGTTAGGGTTGAGCTTGCTTAAGCTGGGAGCTTGTTGAAGCCTGGTGCTTGTTGAAGGATGAAAGTTTATTGAAGCTTGAAGATGGAAGTTATTCATGAAGATGAAGGTTGTTGCTGTCAACTTTCTGCTGTTACTGTCAACTTTGCTGTCAGAGCTGCTGTAGGAGTTTGGTGGTGTTGCTTGGGCTGGCTCCTTTGGGTTTTGTTTTCTGTATTGTTTGTTGGCTTGTGTAGCTTGCCCCCTAGGTTTGAAGTGAATGTTGTTTCACTTTGTCTGTTGTATTGCTGCATTGCATGCATTTTACTGTATTTGCTTGCTTTCTTTTCTGTTCATCCCCTAGGATCTCTGATTTCCTCTGTGCAGGAGGGAATTATGACAGACATTAGGATTCTTATCCATGCATGACAACATTAGGTTAGTTTTTATTCCCTTTTCAACCCTAGGTTTCTAGAGCTTCTTTCTCTTCTTATCTCAAAACAACTCAAAAACACAGTAATAAGGTTAATCGATGTCGTACGTTACGAGCCTTAAGCTATTTGAGAAAAGGTTGCTGGAGGGTCACTCTTCAGTAATATGACTGCTTAGTGTGGTACCCTTAGGGTGACATGCGACGTCGTCACTCTCAAATCATAGTCTCTAGTGCGTCAGAGATTGCAAACAAACTAAAAAAACGCTTCTTTCGTAAAAGATTCAAACAAACATCAAAGTGTCATTTTTGTCCGCTTGGACTCTTAATCAAGAAAAATCCTTTCATAAGGTAATAAGAAACAGTCAGACAAGCTTGTGTCTTCCGTAGCCCGAACTACGTTTGCTATGATCTTTCATGCTGTATGAAAGTACGTAGGCATAGGATGCCGTATCCTAGCGAGCAACCTTCCCACCTCATCCGTAGGTAGGTGAACTACGTTTACTCTGATTTCTCGTTCCAGACGGGAATACGTAGGCATAAAGTGCGATACTTTGCCGAGTCATTTTCATTTTCTTTTCTTTTTAACCCTTGACCTGTAGAGTAGGTAGAATGATAATCCGTACTAGAAAACAAGCGTGGATCCCGTCGAGTACGGCGGACGTGAGGGGTGCTAATACCTTCCCCTTGCGTAATCGACTCCTGAATCCAGGAATTTGGTTGCGATGACCATTCCTTTCCCGTCATTGCGTTAGGTTTACTCTGAGCGTTTCCTTTCCCTCTGTTGGGATAAATAACGCATGGTGGCGACTCTTCTATTTAGCCGGCGCCGATTTTCGCAGTAGCGACACCTGTACTCTCGTAGCAACTGAATGGTTTCGACCCTAAGTTGGGGGTCGAGGCTGGTGCTGATATAAGTTGGCCTTTTGATTGCTCCAGCTCCCAGGTCAACTTCCTCCAACGGATCTTGCGCCAACATTTTGACATCGCTGGCCAAAGGATCCTTTTCGAAACCCAAAGGCTCATCGTCATATATGGCGTCGAGTCTCTGCCCCTCGTATTGAATCTTAGGGTAGAAATACCCAACTGGATCTGCTTGTTTGGATTTTTCATTGGCTCCTTCAGCCATTTTGTTATTAGCAGCCTCCAAGGCCGTTTGTAGTTTAGTCTCGGCCACGTAGGCCGAAATCCTTTGAAGCGTTGCGGCTTCAGTCAACATCATCAAATTCACTTCCCCAATCAGTGGGGTCTACGGGAAGTTCGCCAAGGTATGGTAACCTTTCGCCTGGAACTTCCTTGTCCCATCGGAAACCCTCGACGGGATGCATGTATAATGAACAATACACTTCGTCATTAGGTGTAAAGTCGAAATTTGCAGGTTCACATGGCCCTATACTGGCCAAATGATTGTCAAACTGTCCTCTATCAATTTGATTTATAGGTGCTTTAGAGTATCCCTGATCCTCTTCGATGTTTTCGACAATACCATCTGGTCTCCAGATAGCGATCCTCTGATGCATCGACGATGGTACTGCCCCCACTCCATGGATCCATTCTCTTCCAAGTAATAGATTATAATTGGTAGTGGTCTCCACCACCATGAAGACAGTTGGACGGGTGATGGTTCCGACCGTGACATTCACCTGAATGACCCCCATAGTCGAACCCACCTTCCCTTCATAATTTGATAACACCATGTTTTGTGGCTTGGTGTCTGTTTCACTTTTCCCAATTTTGTTCAGCAAGAAATGCGACATCAAGTTCACCGTAGCGCCGCAGTCCACCAGTATTTTGTTGACTGGGACCTTCTCTACTTATGCTGTAATATAAAGAGGCTTCAAATAGTTTTTCATCTCCTCCGTTGGCCGTTCAAAGAAAGCATTTTGCTCCTTGACGCATCCATTGTTCATTACATAATAGCATACCGGCCTATGAGCCGTTATTTCCCAGTCCGTATAGGCGTCTGAGTTCTCGACCACTGAAACCCTGTCGAACTCCCTAGGCATTACTGATACTACGTTGACCAGAATATCCAACGTATCATCAGAATCTTCATCAAAGTTATCGGTCATTTCATCGTCGACCGACTTCATTTGTTCTTCGATCCATGTTGGAAACAACTTTCTTCCTACGGGTGACTTCCCAAAAGCCTCTGTTCGACCCTCCTATTTTGTGGGAATATTGGTGCTGGATTGCGGTTGGTCTTTATGTGCACCTTCTCTATGTGCTTTCCTTCTTCTCTGCTCACGTCTCCATTGGGATCGAGACATGGGATTTTTCCCTTTGTAATTTTCTGACACATGAGCAGCCTTCAAAGACTGAAATTCTTTTCGATAGCTTAACGAAGATCCCCGTTGTACTTCGAAATTTTTCCATCTCTTCTGCCCTTGTTGCTTGTTCTCATTGGGCTTCGTACATTTTCCATCAGTGGCCTCAGCATTTGGCTTAAAGCTAGTGAGCTTGTTCATCGGAGGCCTTATGCGAGGGTCAGATCTCTGCTGAAGGCCTCTTCGATGGTCGAATCTTGGCCTTTCGCTTTCTTGCTTCAACCTTCGTGTCCCTTCCAACTTTTGTGCAACCTTCTTGTCGAATATGGGGCTGCATTGGGGACAAAGCATCACACTAGAACCCTTCTCCTGGCAGCGGTGAAGGAAAGAAACGATGGATTCCTCCTGCTCTGGGTAGGCTTCCCTTGTGTGTGTTTCCTGGTAGTTTGACCCACTATCCGCTACCTCCTCATGTTGAGTGATTTGAACCATGTTAATCTCAATTTCTCTGGCCAGGTTAAGCTTCTTCAAGCTTAACTCCACGCCTTTGGTGGCTTCATCGATCTTAACGAAGTCATCAGCCGTTTCCTTGGTCACTATCTCCCAACCCAGATTGTTCCTATTGCTTGGGCCTTTGGTTTCATCCCTCTGGTCACAACTATCAACTTCCATTTTGACACAGCTCTCCTGTCTGAAACTGATGGTAACTTTCGCCATTACAGCTTCGTCTATGGGATTGCCAGCAGCCTCTGTTACTTTGATTGAGAAGTCGTAACCGCTGACAACTTCGATCATATTAGCCTCGACTGGCTCTGTGTAATTTGCGTATGCCGTCTGTAGAGGATCTGAGTCAACCTTCATTTGGCCACCAACTTTCTCTCCGAACTTTAGACGTTCTTCTTGGATCACATTCTGAACGAGGTCCCTGAAAAGAAAACATTGAGATGTTTTATGACCCAAGAAGTTATGATATTTACAAAACCCTCTTTTCTTCCTTTGCTCTAGGGACTGCATTTTGGCGCCAGGAGGCACTATCATTTGTCCATCCTTAACTAACAAATCTAATATTTCATCACATTTTGTGATGTCAAAGGTAAATGTTTTCTTTGGGAACCTATCATTCTTTTCAGATTCGACATAACTCTTCCCTTGTGGGGGAGCTAATACTTTGCATAAGTAAGGTGGTCCTTGCTTGAGTTCAGCAAGATCCACTTCACCATCGTCGAAACTCATGGACTCGTCACACAGACCCTCGACGTTATCATTAAATTCGACAAAAGCTATCTTTTTATTTTTATTAAACTTAGCCTTTTCGTCTTTGAGTCTTTCGAGTTGTCGAACCCGATCAGCTAATTGGGCCATGTCCCTTAGGTACTGGGTGTCCAACTTTTTCCTGATAGAGTAGTCGAGACCACCAGCGGCCATTTCGACCAACTCATGCTTAGGGACTTGCGTGAAGGATCTAGCCTTGAGCAAACGGAACCTATTAAGGTACTCCTCTATTGGTTCAGAGAACTTACGCTTCACACTAGCTAGTTCCTTCAAGCTAATTTTAGTCTGACCCATATAGAACTGTTCATGAAACAAACGTTCTAACTGGATCCAGTTACATATCGTGTTAGGGGGAAGCGTCGTGAACCAGGTGAAGGCGTTCTTAGTAAGAGAACTTGGGAAGTATTCTATCCTAAGGCTTTCATCATTCGCTATCTCCCCAGCCTCAATTAAGTAACGAGCCACATGTTCGACGGTGGATTCCGTCGTATCTCCTGAAAACTTAGTGAATTTAGGTACTTTCGTCCTAGGAGGAAACTCCTCCTGAAGGATATAGTCTACTATAGGTGAAGTGTAATTTGGCCTAGTAAAACCGGTGTTTAACCCATTTCTAGCCATAATCCTCTCGACCATGGCTGCTAGATTATTGTCTACGGCTATGTTGTTTCAACGAACACACAGGACTACATTATCTGCGTCTTGGTTTCGATTCACAACTACCACTCCTGGATTTTTTTCTCCCAAGCCACGGGGTTGGTTTTGCAAAGGCTCTTCCCTACGCTCTTCGACTACCGGAGGGACTATTCTTCCTTGGTTTCCTATGTCGACTTCTATCATATTCGCCAGGTTATCCCGCGGGGCATCCGCTACTGCGACTTGGTTTCTGGTTAAGGGAGGTACCCCCATGAATTCAGCCAATCTTGTTAATTTGTATTGCCAATTATTGATTGGTATGGGTTGTATTTTGGATTAATGGTTGAAATATTTCACCCATAGTTTGTGACAAAGTTTGAACCATCTGTAGGTTGCTTTCATCCATCTGCTGCCTCAAACAAGCAACTGAGGTGTTGGTCAAATTGGGGCCTTGTGTCGAATACCCTAAACTCTAGGGGTTTCGACCCATGTTCACACCCGACCCTGACCCTTGTAGTGGCGAAGCCATCGCCTGATCTGAGAATACAGGGGGTGCACTTTGGAGCCATTGCATCATAGCAATGGGCATCCCATATGAGGGGTTTCTTGGTGACTGTGAAAAACCAGGAGGCACAAACTGCCTGGATGTCGAACTTCCTCCTAACAAAATCTGAGGATTCGATGTTTGGTGACCGATGTATTCCAACACTGGCTGAGTATAAGGCCTTATCACTGTCGATCCTACCCCAAGTACTGAAGGCGCCGACACTGGCCTCATAGGAAGCACCGTTTGTTCTCCAGTCGACGGTGTCGGAGGGGGAACTCCGTCGTTTCTTATTCCTTCAATGGAACCATCTCCTGGTTGGTTGGAGTTATCTGGCTGGTTTGTATCCGTAGCCATGTTTTTGCTGCTTCATCTTGATCGCGTCTCTTCGTTTATAGCGGTAATTTTACCACTTCTCAGTAACATAAAAATGTACCTTCTTGCAAAAAGGGACCAATATAATTGCAAAATTTTTATAAGTTTAGTTTTATAAAAAAAAAAGATTCTCTAGCACTGTCCCACTGGGCGTGCCATTTTGTTTCCCTTGAAAATCGGAAAACAACCGCTGATCTTCCAAATCTAACTTTGGTGACTCACGGGATCGATCAGATTGATCCTAGGACATGTGTTAAAAGAATTATTTTTTGGTTTTAAGAATTTATTCAAGTTCCACACCCGAACAGGATTGGATTACAAAATCCTAAAAGAACATCTATTTGACTACGGGTTAAGTAAGGCTTTTAATAAAAGAGAAGTTTGTTGGTAAGGGTGAAGTTAGATTGAGGACGAAGAGAAAGGAATTGAATAGGAAGGAGAGAAATAAGGCAAGGAAGAGAAAAGATAAAGGCAATAACAATAATAAAAAGGCTTTGTAAAGCTTAAAGTAAAACAAGTAAATTACATTAAGTTAAAAAATGGTGTGTTTACATCACGTACATTCTCTTACAATACTCGCTTTCTCTACACTCGGATACTTGGAGTAATCTCAAGGGTGATTTGTACAATCGTAAATTACAACACCCCTGGATATGTCTAAGACACTCTATTTATAATAACAAAAAATAACCTCTCATAACCTCCAACCTAATCTCCTTCCACCACTTGTCCCAAATGCATGGATCCATTATTCATAAGGTGACACGTGTCTCCCTCCATTTTCCACAAGCAAAACCGTTCCCTCCAACATTCAAATTTCAAATACTTCGACACATTATTCGCCTCAGCAGGCGGTCAAACCCTTGGCCTCCGGGTGAGTCCTTCGACTTAGCTTTTCCTCCTTTCGACCACTTTCTTGCATTAAAGTCATTATCCACCCTTTTGTCTTGGATACCTTCTTTTTAGCTAAGGCGTCGAATTTAGGAGCTAACACTGTATGACCAGTTTTTCAAGCTCTCGTCGTTGCCGAGCCCAGACCTGTGGTCCACACTGTTAACTAGACTGTCCAAGCTCCCTTTGAGAACCCTCCCTATGAGTACAACCCTGCTGGTGTTCAAGGAGAAGACCAGGAAGATTTTACTGAGCATGAGATTACCCATGAAGAGTTTCAGATCATAAATAAGACACTCCAAGCTGTCGAGGGTACTGATTTCTTCAACGTAGATGCAGACAATATGTGCCTAGTTTCTGGTCTTGTTTTGCCTGCCAAATTCAAGACTCCTGAGTTTGTGAAGTATCAAGGTCACTCATATCCAAGGGCACATCTAGTCATGTACTTCCAAAAGATGGCAGCTTACACCAACAACTAGAAGTTGCTTATTCACTGCTTTCAGGATAGTTTGAGTGGTGCTTCTCTCAAATGGTATATGAACTTAGAGCATAACAACGTCCGCTGCTTCCCGGATCTCGCCAATGCTTTTATGAAGCAATACAAATACAATTTGGACATGGCTCCATATCATCGTCAACTTCAAAATATGTCTCAGAGTGAAAGAGAGTCGCTCAAGGAATACGCTCAACGCTGGAGAGAGTTAGCCTCCCAGGTTGAACCCCCTATAGCGGAGAAGGAACTAACAGGAATGTTCATGGATACTTTGTCTCCTTTCTATTGGGAAAATATGGTTAGGAGTGTCTCTTCAAGCTTTACGTATCTGGTGACTATTGGCCAAAGGTTAGAAGAGGGTTTGAAAAATGGTAAGGCATCCAAAGCTGCCGAATCTTCTAGTGGGGCAAAGAAATCCTATGGGAATTTCTAGAAGAGGAAAGAGGATCAGACCAATGCTATCATGACTGAATCAAGAAGGCCTCGCCAGGGACCTCAGTCTGTTGATCATCATATTGTTGCTACTATTACTACTCCAAAACCAGCTCAGACTCCTCAATATCCCGTCGTTAGACAGAACCAGTATCGAAATAGGAATCAATTTGATCCTATTCCCATGACTTACACAAAACTATATCCTGACCTAATTCGACAAGGGTTGATCACTATAAGGGCTTTACCACCTCCTCCTAATCCTCCTCCAGCTGGATTTAGGGATGATCTCCAGTGCGCTTTTCATGAGGGTGCCCTAGGCCACGACTTGGAGCATTGTTTTGCAATGAAAGCTAGAGTGCGTGAGTTGGTTAGAGCTGGAATACTTGATTTTGAGGATAGTCATCCGAATGTCCAGAAAAATCCTTTTCCAGTGCATCAAAAGTGAAGCTTCGGCCTGACCCCAGCGGATTATTTTCCTAAATGCCAGTGTTTCAAACAGGACGACTCAGCTTTGTACTGATTTAGTCACTAGGCCTTTTGTTTCTTATTTGTTTGCACTTTCCTTATTTTGTTTAAGATGTTTGCTTTTAATTAGTGTTTTTACTTTCATACCAATGAAATGAGCATTGCAACTTTCGATTTCAATTCATTTTATCTATTATCTGCACTTCGATGCTTTATCTTTCAAATTTTTACCTGTCCAAACTTTTGATTATGAAAATATTTGAGGGAGGATGATGAAAAAGTTATACCCATAACTGTTGTCAGTATGCTTTCAATCAAACATTGTTGATGATATAAGGCATTGTTTCAATCCCCAAACACTGGAGAAATAAGGAAGTTATTCCCTTGTCACCCCTTTGAGCCCGGAAGTTGGAGTTTCTTTCTTTACACAAAAAAACCCACAATCTTAACCTGAGGCATGGGTAGTTCTCAATTAACTTGGTTATATGTTCATACAATACACCTTTCATATAAAGGTAGTACTCACAAATTTTCCTTCGGACACAGCAAGTAAGTGTCGAAGATGTTTCCAAGTCAAAAGTCGATGATGGTTCACCGCGATCATTTAATCCAGGTAGTCATTTTCTTCCAAAAAAAATCAAAAGAAAAAGCCCGCTAAGTCCAAACCTATGAAGGAGACTTAAGCAAAACTGGGGCATCCCGTTGACTGTAATCTTTGCAACAAACAGGTCAGGCAAAATTTAGGGATAATAAAAGAGGGGACCTTTAAATCTTTACCCTGAAAACCCTCAATGTCAAAACAACCAAATATTGTAAGGAAGTAGTGACAACCTTTTCGACAGGTCTATTAAACTTCTGAACCATCATCCTGGCTATCATTAGCGCAATTCCTAACCTATAGGAACCTGAACGCATAATATGAGTTAACTGAGCGTAGGACTGAAGATCATCACGAAGATTGGGTGGGAACAAATAAACTTTGAGCCTTTATCCCTTATTTCATAAACCGTGAACCATGCCACGTTACAACCCTCAAAAGACCTAACTGAAGCAAGGTTATTTTGAAAGCATATTACATCAAGGTTGCGTAAACTAACTCCAAAAGATCTTTGCGAATCATTTATTTTGGAAGTACACCTTTGTTTTAAACTTTGAGCGTCTTGAACCACCGTGTTCTGACCAATGACTCATTTATTTATTTTTTTCATATTTCAAAAATAATTTTGATTTCAAAGGTTGCATGAACTTTGCATTACCATGTTTGTATGAATATTTTTGTTTGCAAACTGGCTTTCCTCTAAGGAATTTTCAAACAATCGAGAAATTTGGTCAAGTGATACTATTAGGGGCAAGTTCCTTTTATATCCTGTTGAAAATCAGTCCAAGATTTTGTTCAAGGCAAGTTCTTCTCAGATTTAGTTTATCCAGAAGATCTTTCAAGATTCATACTTGGGCAAACCTCCTAGGGGCATAGTAGCACAATCATCTACAGAATCAGACAAGCTGAAGTAATTATTAATTCATCTATAACAGACGGTTTAATCTAGAGCAGTTTACTTGAAGGATCCCCAAGCAACTATGCATCTTTCCTACAAGGATCCTCAACTTAACACAGTTTACCATTGTGGCAGAGATGTGCCCAGCAGTAGCATCTTTAGTCCCCAAGCAGAATGACAGTGATCTCCATATTGAGGAATCAGTCTTCCAGTTTGGTCATCTCACCAGAAGAGTCGAGTCTTGTCGTCGGCATCTACATTTTCATTAAATCATATATCATAGCATAATTCTTATACATATGCATATCATGAGTGTTTCATCCTCATTTGGATTTCTCCTGAGGTTGTGTTTTATCCATGTCTTACCTTGTGGTCAAATTCCAACTCACTTGGCACATACCAAACAATTTTTGTCTTGGCTTATCTGATGTTCTTTCAGATATGGCATTTCTAATCCGATGTTGTTCCGGATTTGTTTCTCTCTCTGATGTTGTTCCAGATTGAGTCTTTGTTCTGATGTTCTTCCAGAACTTATCTGATGGTTTTCCAGATATTCCTTTAATTCTGATATTTTTCCAGAGTTTATCCGATGTTTTTTCGGATTTATGTTTCCCTCTCTGATGTTTTTCCAGATGGAGTCTTTGTTCTGATGTTCTTTCAGAACTTATCTGATGGTTTTCCAGATATTTCTCTTGATTCTGATGTTTTTCTAGAATCTATCCGATGTTTTTCCGGATCTGTTTCTCCAGATCGAGTCTTTGTTCTTATGTTCTTCCAGAGCTTATCTGATGGTTTTCCAGATATTCCTTTTGATTCTGATGTTTTTCCAGAATTCATCTGATGTTTTCCCAGATTCGTTTCTCTTTCTGATGTTTTTCCAGAATGAGTATCTGTTCTGATGTTCTTCCAGAACTTATCTGATGGTTTTCCAAATATTCCTTTTGATTCTGATGTCTTTCCAAAATTTATCCGATGTTTTCCCGGATTTGTTTCTCTTTTTGATGTTTTTCCAGAGTGAGTCTTTGTTCTGATGTTCTTCCAGAACTTATCTGATGGTTTTCTAGATATTTCCCTTCGATTCGGATGGTTTTCCAGAATCTTTGCGATGTTTTTCTGGATACGTTTCTCTCTCTGATGTTTTTCCAGATGGAGTCTTTGTTTTGATGTTCTTCCAGAACTTATCTGATGATTTCCCAGATATTCTCCCTCGATTCTGATGGTTTTCAAAAGTCTACCCGATGTGTTTTTGGATTTGTTTCTCTTTCTGATGTTTTTTCAGATTGAGTGTTGGCTCTGATGTTCTTCCAGATTTCCTTTGTTGCTTATCTGATGTTCTTCCAGATATGTCTTCAAACTCTTCCCGTACATCTAATGCTTTCCTAAGTGTTTCGGATATACCTTCAGAAACTTGTTTTCATCTCATGCTCCCATAGATGTTTCCATTTTGCTTCTAGATACAGCCCAGAGTTCATTCGATGTTTTTCCGAGTGTCTCTGGTGTGTTTCAGAGTTCATTCGATGTTCTTCTGGATGTTTCTGATGTTTGCTTCTCCCTATATATTTTCCGACGATTCCTAAAGATCCCACTCGATCTCTTCATTTAAAGGAATATCCCGAAAACTCCAGCACTTGTCGTTTACCTGATCCTACCGTCGTGTGGATCCTGTGTTACCCTATCATTCTAGAGTGCCAGCCGGTCATACCTGAATCCATTGCATAATTACTCTTGGATATTCCCCAGTGGAGGCCGTCTCGTCGGTGCCATCTCCATTGAGAATCCCATTCTTACCGTTTCATCCTAAAGTGATAGCTGGTCACGCTTGCACCAGTTGGCCATCACTTTAGAATTCCCCAGTGTCGTGTTGTTTCCCTAGTGTGTCGTATTCCCCAGTCTGGGTTGTTCGTCGTGTCGTTGCCATCCTTGCATTTTTCATTTTCATCATACGCATCATACTATAATCATAACATTGTCAACGTTATAGTTCATTTCGTTTTGTCCATAGCATTGGATAGCACTGCATCTAAGGGCAAAATTTTCGGTTATCTGTATATAAATCCCTTTCATCATGAGTTCTCAAGTCTACGTCACTCAAATCATCTGGTGAAGCTGTTTAAATAGGGGCAACTGTCATACCCCAAATTTTACCTTTATATTAGTAGGATCATTTCGCATTCCATCTCATTCTGCATTGCATTGTAACTACTTGCTAACTGGTTTGCCTAGTCTATTGGTTTTTGCAGGAAAGTCCCGCTGTGTGCGATTTAATTTGTGAAGGGGAGAAAGGGTCATTAATTTGCAGTCGGTTGACAATTTAGGAAGCGAAGTCGTCAGCAGGAACCCCTCGAACTATTAAGGTTTCAATCTCCAAGTCGTGCAATGCTTAGTTGAGAAAGGGTTGAATTTTACGACGGTTTTAACGTCGAAGCTTAATCGGATAATTTTCAATGGATTGAATTTAGTCGGACGATATTTTTTGGACTTTTAATCGGATGAAGTTGATCAGGTAGACTTAGTCGGGTAAATTGAATCAGTTGAATTTATGGATTTAAGCTGACAAAGTAAGTCGGACGAATTCATTCAGACGAATTTATTTGGAGGAGCTTAATCGAATAAATATAAATTAAATTAATTTAGTTGTTTGATTTTATTTGGAGGAATTTAGTCGGATAAAGTTAATTAAATGAATTTGTTCATTTAAGTTTAATCGGGGGAATTATTTGGAGATTGCAACCGGAGATTTTAATCGGAGAAATGTGATTGGAGAAATAATTTGAAGTTATTCATTTAAATTCTATATTATTACAATATTACATTTATTACAATAGTACCAAAAATTATAATTACAAAAAGTGCTAAAGTCCTAATTTTTCTAAGTTTGTCTCTACGTCCGATTCGTCGATCTTCGACTTTCGACTTTGTCGAACCTGCAAAAAAATCAATAACAGATGAAAATAATAGAATTAATTAAAATTGGTTTTTTTCGGTTCCGGTATCCTCAGTAAAAGCTCATCATCGGGTACGTCGGGAGGGCAACAACGACGAGGTCGTCGCTAGCTCCTATCGCTACTGCAAAAATCGGCGTCGGCTATGACAGAAGAGTCGCCACCGTGCGTTATTTATCCCACAGGAGGGAAAGGAAACACTCAGAGTAAACCTAACGCAAAGAGGGAAAGGAATGGTCGTCGCAACCAAATCCTGGATTCGGGAGTCGGTTACGCAAGGGGAAGGTATTAGCACCCCTCACGTCCATCGTACTCGACGGGATCCACACTTGTTTTCTATCTAAGGGTGTGTTATTCTATCTACTCTAAAGGTCTGGGTTAAAAAAAAAAGAAAAGAAAATGACTCGGCAAAGTATCTCACTTTATGCCTACGTATTCCCGTCTGGAACGAGAAATCAGAGTCAACGTAGTTCGCCCTACCTACGGGAAAGGAGGGGAAGGTTGCTCGCTAGGATACAACATCTTATGCCTATGTACTTTCATACAGCATGAAAGATCAGAGCAAACGTAGTTCGGGCTACGGAAGACACATATTTGTCTGACTGTTTTTTAGATCCTTCTGAAAAGGTTTTCCTCTGATTAGGAGTCCAAGCGGACAAAAATGACACTTTGATGTTTGTTCTGAATCTTTTACGAAAGAAGTGTTTTTTTTTAGTGTGTTCACAATCTCTGACGCACTAGAGACTATGATTTGAGAGTGACTACGCCGTATGTCACCCTAAGGGTAACACACTAAGCAATCAGATTACTGAAGAGGTGACCCTCCAGTAACCTTCTCTCAAATAGCTTAAGGCCCGTAATGTACGACATCGATTATCCTTATTACCGTGTTTTGAATTGTTTTAAGATACAAGAGAAAGAAGCTCTAAAAAACCTAGGGTTGAAAGGGGAATCAAAACTACCCTAAAGTTGTCATGCATGGATAAAAACCTATTGTCTGTCATATTTCTCTCTTGCACAGAGGGAAACAGAGATCCTAGGGGATAACCAGCAAAAAGAAACAGATATATACAATAAGCAGTAAACATGTATGCAATGCAGCAGTACAAGCGAGGCAAAGGAGTCCCACTCAACCTCGAACCTGGGAAGACAATAGGCAAAGTGAACAGTATTCACTTCAAACCTTTGGGGCAAGCTGAACAAGCCAACAAACCATTCACCCAAAGAAAACAACACCAGCACCAGCACTGACAGCAACAATCCAGCTCCTATAGTAAGCAACACAAGTAGCAACAGCTCTGACAACTACAGTTGATTAACAGCAAAAGGTTGACAGTAACAAATTCTCCAAGCAAGACCCCCTCATCCATCTTCAACAATATTCAAGCTTTAGATAAGCTCCTATCTTCAATATGCCCCATCTTTAGCAAACATGAACCTCAACCAGTAAATAGCTTCAACAAAAAGCAGCAAAACCCTAGCTTCAACAGGCAACCAGTTTTGACAGGCACAAGCTTCATCCTCACCAATCTTCAATGAACATCATCTTCAATGCAATCACTCCAGAAGAGATTCAATTAATAATAGATGAAGTTGAAATGTTAAGAGGCTCAGTGACAACCCAAGGAAATCACTAAGATCTTAACATAGCAAGTGAAAGGTATCCTCAACCAAAGCATGCTCTACATCCCTCCTAAGGAGAGATGGAACTTCTTTGGGGGACCTTGTGTCGTGGGATGGAATAGAGGCACAAGAAGCTCTCTATGTTTGAAAGAAGAAACAAGACTACTCTAATGCTCTTCCTATGTATCCTAATCCCTAAGCCTATGACAAGCCCTCTAACAAAAGAGAAGTCTTCAACTCCAAGCTTCTTCAAGCTATCTCAAAGCAACTTCATTTGATCTTCAATTCACCCAAGCAAAGCCCAAGCCAAAAGCACTCCAAAATAGCCCCATACAAGCATAACCAAACCCAATATCCAAAGGAGAAACCCACCATCATCACACAAGTTGCAAAAATCAGATAAAATGCTAAAGCTTATCAGAAAATCCTAGGTAAATTTCTAAGGGAACCTAACCCTATACCCAATACCTCATAGGAATCCCAAACCCTAGATCAACCATTTGATCCTCAAACTATGCACAAAACTACAACTATTTGTCTTGAAACCCTAATTCTAACACCTCTCCTATTCACCTCTCAAACTAACCTAAATTTATTCACAAAAACGTGATAAAATTTCTAAGGGTACATGCTTCCCTAATCTAATCAATCCAGTAAGAATCAACTTAAAATCGTTCACCAATTGATCACAAGAAAAATCAGCAAGAACATGTAGCAAATATGCAAAATTAAAGAAAAGAATAAAATGGAAAAAATAAAATTAAATTGAAAAATGGATAAAAATGGGATTTATTAATTTCATAAAATCACAAATAAATCCAAGATCATGGAGGTATTTTTAAAATATTTTTTTGATCAATATTGGATTTATTATGGATTTTAGAATCAAAATGCAATTAAAATAAAACTAAAATGAATTTAAAATGAAAAAAGAAAATAAAAAGCTGAATTAAATGAGAGCCATTAGATCTATTGACTTGGTAAGCTGATCCAAGCACAAAGCGCACGTCCACATAGGTTGCTGACTGGGAATGACATGGACTGCCACCTCAATTATTGAAACGGAGCGTTTTGGCAATTGGAGGCAACTTCTGAATTTGAATCATGGCCCTTGGATACGTGAGAGAGTCAACAAGTCAATGTGATCTGAGGGGTTGGGACCTCATCTTCCCCAAATGAGCTCAGGTGAAGGTCAAATGTCCAGACGGTGGTCCGGTGGTGCAACCACCGTCTTCTCTGACGAGCAAGAATCACAGGCCACCAAACAAGACAAGTCTTATACCAATTCTGACCAGAATTTCACATAGATTCCAAATATAATCTCTAAATCCTCTAGATCCTCATGGATTCTCAAAACCGATTCATTCTCTAAAATGTGTCAAGATTTCAAACAGCTCCATTTGCAAAATTGAAACCACAGAATTGTTCTTCATTCTTCACTGATCATGATGAACTATCCAACTCAACTTGAAACCTCAAGATCATCCATAACAGTCTCTTAACAGAAATTGTGCATCACACTTAATTGTCTCTAAATGGTTCCAAATCAATCCAGAAACGATCATTATCATCTCTAGGTCCTAACCACATGTTCAATTCTATCTAACTCTCCCTAGATCATGAGGAATTATAAGAGTTACATACCTGGTAAAACTGGATGAACCGAAGGATGAAATGCTCGATTCAGGCTCCAAAACTTCCCAGACACGATCAAGAGTGATAGTAGAAGCTTTTGGCACACTCAATTTGGCTTGAATCCTCTTGGAACTCAGAACACGATTTCTGTTGAAGCTCTTGAAACTCCAACTGCTATCTCTCTTTCTTGCACGAAAATGGCACCAAACTTCATCTGGAAACATTCTAGAGCTTAAATAGAAACCATTTGTGGGCTTTTGCAACCCAATTCAGGCCCAAATCTGTTGATCCAAAATTCGGTCATGGCCATGAAAGTCCAATGCTACAGTCACGATTCTGAGCTTCCAGCTTGCTCTAGAATGTTCTATCCAACTGAAAATGGGTTTGTGAGTGTGAATGGATAGTTGGCTTGGCCTGAAATGCTTTGATTCTTGTTTTGGCATTGTAACTTGTAATGTAAGTAAGCACTTTACAAAGCAAGTCATGAAATTAAGCCTCAATTCAAAAATTTGGAAATTCCATTATGTTTAGAATCTAACTTCCATTCAAAATGACTACCCATATGCCATGTGTATGTCTCATAATCCAAAAATCCCAATTTCCTTCCTTTGAATTATTTGAAAAATCATTCTTTTTAGGCCATTTTGGATCATTTTGTGAAGCAAGACATTTCAATCACCCATGACTTCTTATCTGACCTAAAAACATCATTTTAATCACATCTCATGTTGGAAATTTATTCATTTGAGGAGTGGAAGATAGAGATTTTGACCTATGTTGAAAAATGACCTATAATTCAACTTTCCCAAAATACCCCTGGATTACTAAGATCATAACTTGAGTTCCACAAATCTTCTTGAGGACTTCTAGTACTCTATGGAAATATAAGATCAATATCTACAACTCTTATGTTGGCCAAGAATCCATTTGAAAACTCCTTGATGGGCAAAAGTTGCTTGGAAGTCAAGTGACTTTCACAGATAAAATTTCAGTGTCCTCTGGTGACCCATAACTTGCAAGAACCATAACTTGAGTTCTACAAATCTTCTTGAAGACTTCTAGTACTCAAATTAAATCTATGGAGAAGCTCTACAAGTTTCATGTTGGCCAAGAATCCATTTGAAACTTGTATTTTGACTTATGTGGCTTGGAAGTCCAATGCTATATAGGGGATTTTACCCTAGGAACCCTGTATCAAACAACTCTAACCACTCTTGATTCTCTTGAAATTGATCTTGACTCATCCATACACATGCTTTAACATCTCAATCCATGACTTCCATGACTGAGAGCTAGGTCTTGATGCCCCTTCTTTGCTCTCCTTGACCTAGGGTGACCCAGATGAAACCCTACTTGTACACACCTCAACTGTGATTCTTGAACTTGATACCATGACTTGTCTAAGCTTCAATAGGGATCTCTAGGCCTCCCATGGGATCCATACACACCTAAAATTCATAATTCCATGTTGATGATCTTCAATACACCTCAAGTTAGGAGAGAAATCCACCTGTTGACACTCAAATCTCCTCAAAGCTTCAACCCATTCCTTGATGACTTGGATGTTCTTCAGCTTGAATAAGGCCCCCTTGATGTGCTTCCTTAGATAAGGATGGCACTTGACCCCCTGTTAGATGACTTGCTATGTTATGATATGCAAATGATTGGACCATGTACATGATGTGACTATGCAAATGATAATGCAATTAAAACATAAACCAGGTGAAATAGGTTGAGCAAATTTTAGGTTGCAACAGCTCCAGACTTATTTTTTTCGACCTCGGCACAAGTCCGGCAGTATCTGTTCTAATTTGTCCAAGAGAGAGAAAACATGATTTTTAAGAAAAAGTGATTTTGAAAATAAGTGCTTTTGGAAAAAGCACTTATTCTAAAAAATGATTTTTCTTGCCAAACAGGTCACAACCGAATTTTCCAAAAGCTCTGCAAGAACAATGGGTCAGAAAAGATCCAATAACATTTCCAATGCAACAATAAACCATAAAGTTCCTAAAAAATCTCCCACAAGAACGCAACAAACTCATCCAACAACCAAACCACAACAAATCAGCCTACGGAAAAGCCTCCAACACGCCACAAGTTCCTCAACCCAACCATCAAATTTGCAATAACAGCAACAAGATCGCAACCAAAATCGCAACCACCGCAAAAAGTGTCTAGGCCCAGAAAATCAAACTGAAACAATATAAAATAAGTTCATCATGGTTTATCAAAAGGGGGAGGATTTTCTGGAAAACCCAGCAAACTGGATCGACGGTGACAGAAACCCCAAGGCTTCGAACGCCAGCCAAGCACAAACGGCGGACTCAGAGACGAAGCGACGTCGTCACCATCATCGTCTGTAACAAAAGCTTCCGGGCGAACTACACTCCGATGATAAAGAGAAGAAAAACCCAGAATCCACCATCGAATTCATCATCAGAAGAATAAGAAGAAGAGGCGAAATCAAGAGACAATGAGGAGCCGCGAGCGAGTTCATCACAAGAACATCAACGAACAAGACGACATCACCGGCTATCCACCGTGTGATACGCTACGAACCCGTTAAGGGTGAGCAAATCTTCCTCACAGTTGTATTTTTTTCTTTTCAGGTATCATATGCAGAGGAGAAGCATGATAAATGGGGAAAAAAAAGTGAACGAAAAGCTTCAAGAAGCGTAACAATGGCCGCCGCCGCTCGAAGAAGATGAGAGGGTCAAAAACCCTAATGTCACAGCCAACTTTCCCTCCCCCTTTTATTTCGTTTGTTTTTTTTATAATATATTGTTTAATAGTAATTATTAAATATAGGTTAATAAACTATGTTAATTTTAAATTAAAACCTTTTAACAAAAAAAATCATAATTAAAAAAAACTTAATTGTTCAAAGGAAATTGTTAGAATATTTATATAAAAAAACTTAACTTAAATCCTTTTTTAAAAACTTATTAAAACTTAATGAAAACAATTTTTCCTAAAAAGTTTAGAATTAAAACTTAAAAGAAAATTTAACAATAACCATTAAAAGAGAAAACTTAAAAATTAAAAATTATTTTTTTCTACATTCAAACTGTTTTTGTAAATTCTTCAACTAACTTTAAACTTTTCTTAAATTCTTTAACTAACATTTCGCTTTAAGTTTCGAATTGAACTTTGCCCGTTTATTTTCGTCTAACTTTCAATGCCTGTATTTCTCAGTTGTACAGTTTACTAATCCCACACTTTTCGCATTTCATTTTTTTGGAGTTTGTAACTTATGCGAGGCAATCGTCGCTGTTGTGTCGTTATTATTCTTAGATGCTTTTCCATATTTCAATACTACCGCTTGATAATTATTTTCATTGTATTAGTTACCGATAAGATCCCCTCCGAAGGAATAGGTCTAGCTGTTTGACCGTCGCGTCAATAGTCTTTACCTTTGACCCTTTCACCTTTCAAACCTAAATATTTTGAGTCGTTGTACTCATATTTTTAGGCGTCCCACCGTGGACCACTTTACCCTTTACCCTAGCATTACGATAAGGAGTCGTCGCACTCCATTTTAGGCGTCCCTCCGTGGACAAGTTTTACCCTTTACCCTAGCATTAGGATAAGGAGTCGCCGCACTCCATATTAGGCTTCCCGTCGTGGAATTTCACTCTTTTCAATTCAATTCAATTACAACGTAGCAATAGGAGTCGCCGCACTCCATGCAAGCGCTTCCTTAAGAATACTTATTCCCCATTGAAACCTTGACCACAGTCAAGAAGTTTCTCTTTCTCCCTTTCGAGGGGAACTACGATTACTCTGATTCTATCCCCTACCTCGGATACGTAGGCACAAGATGCGAGTCTTGGCGAGTAAACTTAGGACTAACCCTTAGGTCTTTCTTTTCACCTTCTAACCCTTAGCATTACCCTTAAGCAGATAATTAAAGCGAAATAGCAAGCATTAAACAAGAGGTTCCTATAGAGTACTACAGAAGTTTAGGGTGCTAATACCTTCCCTAAGCTTAACCAACCCCAGAACCTTAGATCTCTCCCCGCATTGTGTTTACGATACAAAATAGGTTTTTCCTTTCTTTGACCTTTCCTTCAGATAAATTAAAGACCGGTTTGTGAACTAAAGATTTGTGATTCATATTAATTAATAATTTGATATCCTATTCTCACCGCAAGAACATGCATTAGTCTTGTCTCAATTATACATTGCTTTAGGCTTGTCTCAATTATATCTTCTTACATATATTAGTCTTGTCTCATTTACATCTTCTTATCTCCTTCCATGCATTAGTCTTATCTTCTTTTATATCTTCTTATCTCCTTCCATGCATTAGCCTTGTCTTTTTTATGACTATCAAGACCTTATTATTGTCCTTCTTATAACATGCATTACTCTTGTCTCCTCTATGCATGCATTACACGAATATCTTACTTTTTTCTTACACTATTTACTTACTATTTTCTTACACCAATTTCTTAAACTATTGTCTTGCATACATTACTAAAATTCACATGTCTCCAAGATTCACATGTAGCATGCCTACAAGATAGTATTGTTTCCTACTTTTATACGATATCACATGTGGTAAAGATATTCACATGCATTTGTAAGAGATGCTTGTAAGAGATGCCCTACACGACGTAAGAGATGCCTTACAGAATGATTCCTCGCATGCAAAAGAGAGAAGGCGCCATTTCATTTGGCTCACCTTCTTAGTTTCAAAACATGCGCCATATGGTATGGTGTGTATGCTACAATTGAGATAAATCACACGCCATATGGTATGGCACATATATATAATAAGCCATGCAAACCCTAACCTCCTAACCTAATGCATGAAGAGAGGACTTGCACTATAAATATGCCTTACCATTTCCATTTCCTCCTTATAACTTCCACCAAGCAATATTCTCTGTTAATCCACACAAATTCCATTTGCTCTTCACAACCTACCATCATGCCAAGCCATATCTATAACTAAATAATGTCTCTCCTGACTATGGGCGGTGAACACAGAGGAAGAATTGAGACTATTGCAGTATTTGTAAGTTTTTTGGTTTATTTGCTTTGTCTCCCCTTAATTATTTATTTACATATATGGTTTCATTAAGAGTATGGTTGCATCTCTTCATAGTTCTTTCTAACTTAGTTTCTTTATATCTTTTGTCAGGATGTAATAAGATTTTGATATCGTGTACATGACTATATACCACACGACCCAATCATACAACTGTACCTTTCATCACGCGGTTTCAGTCATTTGATAAACATCACTTCCTACTCGGTTGACGCCAAATTTATTCTAGCTTTTCTAGAATAATGGAGACCAGAAACCCACACATTTCACCTTTTATTCGATGAATGCACCATCACATTAGAAGATGAGTATATGTTGTTGGGCCAACGCATTGATGGTAAGACTATTAACGACAAAGTTGGGGGTTGATAACCAAATTTGCAAAGATTTGTTGGGTGGTCCTCTTTGTGAAGAGACAAATCTGACATAATGTACAGGTCAACACAGGGGTCAATGTATAAATATAAAATACCTTAGAGAACATTATAACAACATCACATTAGACGAAGAATTCACCGAGTATGATAAGATAATTAAAACTTGGTGTTATATTATGATTTTATTTGGATATTTTTTTATTTCCTGAAAGTACTGGATATACGGTAAATATTATGTATTTTTCGTTGTTACGCAACATTCATAAAGTAGGCACTTATAGTTGGAGTTCAGTTGTTTTGGCCCATCTATATAGTGCCTTGTGTAAAAATGTAAAAACAAAAAAAAAGATACTTGTACGTTTTATGGTTGCTGTAACACCCCATTTAAATATTTAGTCATTTTGTGATTTTATTCGTATGATTATATTTAACATTGGTTTAGTTGAGTGTATTGGTGTAAGGGTGAGTGTGAGAGCTTAGTGTAATGAGCTAACTAAAATTTAATCTTAGAATAGTATTTATAATAATAATGATATAAATGATGAGATGTTCCATTATTATTATTATTATTATTATTATTATTATTATTATTATTATTATTATTATTATTATTATTAGGATTATTATTATTAAAATTATAGAAAATAAACCATAATTAGAGAGAGGTGGGGAAATAGGAGTTAGAATATTAGTTACACGTGAAAAGAGAAAGGAGAGAAGAAAGAAGCAGAGTTATGGCAAGGGAGAAGATTAAGGTTCCACCTTTGTTAGAAAGCTAAAGCTTGGAATTAAGGTAAGAGGGAATGGGTTCATTAATGGTGACTAGAACATGAAAGGGTAGTGAAGGTTTTCTTTCCCTCTTAGGATTTCTACATATTTCCATGTGCATTCTTCTTCCTTCTTGCTTAAATTCGTATTTGTGAAAATGTTGTTGTGAAATCGTGTTTAGGGTACTATTATGATATGAATTTCATGTAAATTGTGTCTTGTTATTGCTATGTATACCATGAGAACATGTCTGGAAATTATGGGGGTTTTAGGTGGTTAACCAAAATGGGCTTCAAATTGTATACAATTTTGATAAATGATAGATTAATGAATTAGAGTGGAGACTTTAGGATTATATTGGCATTAATGTTGTTTTGGGTCAGAAATAGGAGCTTGAAAGTGCTCCAATGGGTGAAAAATTATACTGATGCGAAAATGGGTTTTTCTCTGTACAGACTTGCCATACGCGAATGCCATGGGGCCATACGTGTATAAGGGACGTTCCCCGAGGCTAACGAGTATGATATGTGCTCTATCCCCATGGCCAACACGGCCCTCTGCTGATATGCGTATGGGACGTGTGTGGTAGTGAGCAGTACGTGCATGGGATAACCATTATGTGTACGGAATGTTCTTGGAGGGTTTTGAAGGGAAATCGTCTCTAGTCATACGCATAAGGCATGTGGCAATACGCGTATGAGGGTTGGGAATCTGGGGCCCTTCATATAGCATACACAGAGCTGGGGCGAGGAAGTGAGGCCATACGCGTATGAGGAAGTGGGGCTTGTGTTGGAATTTTTCTGTTTTCAAGATTTCTTTTTCGACTTCATGTGCGATGCGATTCCTCGTGGTTCATAAGACTAAAATGACATAATTGGACATAGGGGAACCGATGATGATAGTAAATACGGTAAAACATGGAATTTATGTATGGTTTTCTTTGCGTTTGTGTAATTGATGTTTGTGGTGCTAAGATTGTTGTTATGTTGACAGTCTTGTACAAGGGTGGTAATTCTAGAGAGAATTACGGTTACTATGTGGCTCACGTGGGATCATGGTGGATCGTGTGTTATACATTAATGATAATTATATTATGCATAATTATATGGCATGCATTCATGTTGTGTCATATATAGATGAGCCTAGGTGGGAATCCGTGATGGGTGCCTAGTCTCATCCGGACTTCATGTGGGAGTCGAGTGGAGATAAGTTGTAGTTCAGAGGAACGTATACGACTTATCCAGATTATGACAGGAATTGGGTTCAAAAAGTAAACTGTATCGATTGTGTTGGTACCGCTTGCATGGTGTAGTGTCAGTCGAGTCACATTGCATATATGTATTGAATGTGGGTTGAGTATGTCGAGTATTGACGTGGCACTTATATGTGCGTTATGAATGTTTGATTGGTGTGAGTTGTGTGAATTACTACTCCTTAGCACGTGATTTTCATCGTATAATTATTGAATGTAATTCTCATCCCTTTTCTGTTGTTGTGTCTGTGCTCCTTGGAGAGTACAGTGAATCAGGTACCTGAGTAGTGCTTGAAGCATGTGTTGTTATTGATCGAGTCTTAGGAGTCTCTCTAATACGTAACACGGGAAGGATGGGGATTTTGTTATTCTTTATATTGTTTTCTATTTGTTACGTATCTTGATTTTGTTTAATGATGTTGAACCACAAATTTTGTGGAATTTGATGTAATTGGAGCCTTAGTGCTGAGCTATTTGAATATTCCGTTGTTTAACTAATTTATTTTTATGAGGAAATAAGATATGAAATGACTTGATACTTCATGAGATTTTACGTTGATGTGGCATCCTACGTGTGTAACTCTGATTTTCCGCAAACTATTTTCGTATTTTTATTTATTAATTGGATGGGGAGAGTAGGGTGTTACAATTGGTGTTAGAGCAAGTTGGTACGTCCAACCAGTGTTGTAGTAGAGTCTGACTATAGAGTGAATATAGTCATGTAATTCTTTTAACATGTATTGTTGGTGTTGAACAGTATGGTGGGTAGGAATGATGTTGCAATTGCTGCTGCATTACAGGTTGTTGCACAGGCGATGCAAAATAATAGTCAGAATGCTGGGGATGTCGAGTTCCGTAATTTAGAGAAGTTCCAAAATAACAGGTCGGCTAAGTTCGAGTGTAGGTACAACTCGGATGTCGTGCAGAAGTGGCAGAAAGACATTGAGAATATCTTCAGAGTCACGGGATGCACCAAAGCTTAGAAGGTGCAGTTTGGCACTCATATGTTGACTGAGAAAGCTGAAGATTGGTGGGATAACACCCGTTAAAGGTTAGAAACTATTGGTAGTCATATTACTTGGATGGTGTTCAAGGATGAGTTTCTGGAGCGGTATTTTCCAGAAGACATTCGCGATAAAAAGGAGATCGAATTTCTGGAATTGAGGCGGGGAAACTCGACATTCTCAGAATATATGGCCAAGTTAGATGAAATGATTAAGTATTATCCTCATTACAATACTGATGCTGTTATGAGTTCAAAATGTATCAAGTTAGAGAACATGTTGCGTCCCGAGATCAAGCAAGGTATCGACTATCAGAAAATCAGATATTTTCCTGAGGTTGTGAATAGGTGTAGGATTTATGATGAAGATAACAGGGCTCGGTTTGCTCACTACAAAACCCTGAGTGGTAAAAGAGGTAAGCAGAGGTACGGGGGTACGTGTTAGATGCCCAATTGTGCTTATTGGAGCTATCAAATATGGACATCTTTCACTTCTTTTTATGCCGAAAACGTATTTATTAAGCCTTGCTTTTGTTAGTGTGCATCATTGTGTCAAATGCTTTTGGTCCTTTTGATTTGTGTATTATTGTGCAGGATTTAAGTGTGAAAGAGCATTATTTGAAGGCACAAGAAAGATGGCAAAGGAATCAAGCAAAGAGCAAAACAAAAGTTGGTTCGCTCAGCGAGCACTTGGTGAGTGAGTAGCGAGTGTTCGCTACAGCCTCGCCTAGCGAGCACGTAGCGAACAGTTTCTGACTTGGGCAGAATGGTTTTCAACACCAATCTTGGTCAGCGAGCAAGTGGCGAAGAGGCTCGCTAGGTGAACTCCCAGCGAGCACCTAGCGAAGCAAAGCAGAATGTCCCAGGCACCCTTCGCTGGCTCATTCGCTGCAGCGAGCACCTAGCGAAGCAAAACAGAATGAAACTTGCAGACCTCGCTGGCAGGTTCGCTAGGCGAGTCTGTAGCGAGCGTTCACCAGCAGCTCGCCTAGCGAGTGAGTAGCGAGCGTGCCCAGAATTGTCACTTACTATAAGTAGCTTGGGCCACTTTTTAGAGAAGATCTTCTTTTTCACTTTTAATTGTTTTGCTGCAAGAAAGGGTTTTGTGACCTAAAAACCTATTTTGGCTTATTTTCCTTCATCTCTTAACATAATCAAACAACAACAAGGTGGATCATCATCAAAGTTGGATCATTCGACTTGGAGGTTCATCAACCGACTTTAAAACTTCTTTTGCAAGCTACCATGAGAATGTGTAGCTAAGTTCATCTTGTTGTCAAAGATAGATGTAGGTAATCATTGAACTTTGTATTTGTATGGATGATTTTCATTTGTAAACTATTGAATGATTAATGTATGGTGAAAACTTTGTTTTATTCATAATCTTTTGTGTTGGTTAATGATTGAGAAATATTTACCAACTCTTGACCTAGGTTTTCACCCATCTCTTTTCTTGAGCTAGACATAGTCTTGAATGATTTTGTTCACTTAAAATGTTGAACTTTAAAGTTGTCATTTTGATAGATTGTGTGAGAGATCAACAATGGATTAAAAGGATAAACTTCACAATATGAGTTAGAGATAATCATATTGAGAGGATATTGTGAATGCATTGATCATTTGAAAGAGTTTATTAAATGTTGATCGGAAGTATACATGCAAAGTGATTACCGAAACCTAACTTTGACAATCTTTATCAAACCGTTAAAACCTAACTTTTATCGCATTTATTCCTTTCATGCAAAACACTTTTTACCTTAAACACAAACTCTTGGATACCATTAAACTATAAATTTAACAACTGTTGAACGGCGGCAAAATCTTATATTCCCTGTGGAGACGATAATACAAACCCGACACTTAACCACTGTTCTAAAAAAATGGCGCCGTTGCCGGGGAATAAAAATTGACATTGCTAGCATCGCAATAGTTGACGAATTTTTAGTTTCGAGATTTTTACTTGTGCTTGTAATTTGTTTGGTTAGTGTGCAGCCCTTGTTTATGCGAGGACAGATTCCTGAGGACCAAATTCTTTTGATCCTGAGATCGAAAGAACCGCAAGGAGACTGAACAGTAGAGCAAGACGCAGGAGGCAACAAGCCAGGCAAAGACAAAATCAAGGAGAAAGTTCTTTGACTACCACATCACCACCACATTTTACACCAATCATGGCAGAACCACCACCCCCTCCACCAGTTTCTACTCCATGCACAAACAGTCCCAGACATACAGCTCAGTTTGGCACGTAATCTCCAAAATGGAAGACAAACGGAGATGAAAACGGGAATCCTAGCTCTTGTCTATCAAAATCCTTTCACGGGATTAGACCATGAGGATCCGTTTACTCATCTTACAAAATTTTACGAGATTGTGGGCGCAACTGGAGCTACCGAAGCTGACGAAGAGTCATTGTTTAGGAGACTATTCCCTCATTCCTTAATTGGGAAAGCGACGGAGTGGTATCTTGACCAATCGACAACATTCATGACCGATTGGAATCTTTTAGAAGAAAAGTTTCTTGAACGGTTCTTTCCACATAACTGGTTCATGGAGGCTAAAACTGCAATTGCGGTATTTTCTCAAGGAGCCAGTGAATCACTCAATGAAGCTTGGAGCGTTACAAATCTATGTTGAGAAAATGCAAGGGACATGGTTTCAATGAGCTCACTCAAATTCATATTTTCCGCAATGGACTCCTTTCGGTTCATAAGACCTTATTGGATGCTACGGCGGGAGGTTCTTTAATGTCATAAAGCGCCAAAGATGCAACTGCGATCATTGATAAAATGGCACTTAATGATCACCAAGGGAACCACAACCAAGGGGTAGCTCAAAGAAAGCCGGGTGTGCTTGAGTTAGGAACAAATGGTGCTATACTTGCGCAAAACAAGCTCATCTCACAACAAGTGGAACTTTTTACTCAACAAATCAAGAAGCTAAAAGAACCGTCAAAAGCTAAACAAATAGCTTGTTGCGAGCTTTGTAAAGGCAAACATGATACTGGATTTTGTCCGCCTCCCGGATTCGAAGAAGTGAACTACATGGCCAACCAGAGAGATTACCAACAAAGGCAACCACAACAGACAACCATACCATCATCCTCAACAACAGCAACAACAAAACTATCAAGGATACCAACCTAGAGGTAACTACCACAATAACCAAGGTTATGGGGGGAGGAAACTCTAACCGTCAAAATCCGTATGTACCTCAACAACCGCCGGTTGCGACTTCTAAGCTAGAAGATACATTGACGCAATTCATGCAAATGTCTATGGCAACCAAAAAAGTAATTATGCGGCTATAAAAAATCTTGAGACTCAAGTTGGTCAACTCGCTAAGCAATTAGCGGAACAACAAGTCGGACCATCTTTCTCGGCAAATACGCAAACAAATCCAAAGGAGTATTGTAAGGCTATAAGGACGAGAGTGGGAGGGAGTTGATTGACGAGAGTGAAAAAAAAGAGGTAGAGAAAAAAATTGATGATAAACTTGATGGTGAAGTTGGAGAATGGAGTGAGGAGGAAGTAGAAAATAAAGAAAAACATGGTGAAGTTGAAAAAGACATAGTGGTTGGAGTTGAAAATAAAAAAAATGGTGAAGTTGAAAATAATGAAAATGATAAAGAAAAAGTGGATGAAGTAAAAAAGAAAAGAGAAAGGAACCCAAGAGCATCTAGAAGCAAGGAGATGGTGAGCACCACTCCGGTTCAAAATTTGCCTTACCCGCACGCTCCATCTAGGAGAGAAAATGAACGGCATTACGCACGGTTCATGGACATTTTTAAACAATTACAAATCAATATTCCGTTCGCCGAAGCTTTGGAACAAATGCCGAAGTATGCCAAATTCATGAAGGACATACTTACAAAGAAGCGGAGGTACACGGAACCAGAAACAATAGTACTCGACGCAAGTTGTAGCGCTATCATCCAACGTACTCTACCAAGAAAGGAAGTTGATCCGGGGAGAGTTACATTGCCGGTTACCATTGGTGACGTTTATGTTGGAAAATGATTGATTGATTTGGGGTCAAGCATAAATCTTATCCCATTGTCTATCATAAAAAAGCTTGGCAACATTGAGATCAAGTCCATCCGAATGACGTTACAATTAGTCGATAACTCTACTACTCATCCTCATGGAGTAGCTCAAGACGTGTTGGTTAAAGTGGACAAGTTTTTCTTCCCGGTGGATTTTATTGTGATTGATATGGAGGAAGATGATGATGCGCCTTTGATTCTTGGAAGGCCTTTCATGAAAACCGCTCGAATGATGATTGATGTGGATGACGGTTTGATGAAGGTAAGAGTTCAAAAAGAAGAGGTCACTTTTGACCTTTTTGAAGCAATGAAGCATTCAAAGGACAAGCATGATAGTTTCTGAGTTGACGTAATTGAGGAAGCTTCCTTTGAAGTTGCAAAGCATGTTAACGACATCACCCCCATGGAGCTAGCCCTTAATGACTCCTTTGAAGTTTTCACTCTTGAAGAAGAGGAAGCTCTAGATGAATGCTTGAGAGAGCTTGATAGTCTTAAGGATTTGCAACCGTGGGAAGTAGAGGAAGAAGTCTTAAAAAAAGAGGTCAATGAAGAAAAGCCAAGCATTGAATTAAAAGATTTACCCAACAATTTGAAATATGCATTTTTGGATGAAGCCGAGGAGAAGCCGGTTATCATTAGCAACCTCTTGTCAAAAAATGAAGAATCTCTTTTAATTGATGTGTTGAAGAAAAATCAAGAAGCAATGGGATGGACTCTTTCCGATCTAAAAGGAATTAGTCCTTCTTATTGTATGCACAAGATCTTAATGGAGGAGGATTTCAAGCCGGTAGCTCAACCGCAACGCCGTTTGAATCCAACAATGAAAGAGGTTGTGAGAAAAGAAGTTGTAAAACTTTTGGATGCGGGAATGATCTACCCTATCTCGGATAGCCCTTGGGTAAGTCCGGTGCATGTGGTTCCTAAGAAGGGGGGCATTACCGCTATTCGCAATGAGAACAATGAGTTGATTCCTACTAAGGTAGCAACGGGGTGGAGGATGTGCATAGACTATATGCGGTTAAATACCGCAACACGGAAGGACCATTTCCCACTTCCGTTCATGGATCAAATTCTTGAAAGACTCTCGGGACAAGAATTTTATTGTTTTCTTGATGGCTATTCTGGGTACAACCAAATTGCGGTTGACCCGGCCGATCACGACAAGACGGCTTTTACATGTCCATTTGGAATCTTCGCTTACCGCAAAATGCCCTTTGGGTTATGTAATGCGCCGGCAACTTTCCAAAGGTGTATGCAAGCCATTTTTGCCGACCTTATAGAGAAAACAATGGAGGTTTTTATGGATGACTTTTCGGTGTTTGGGGGATCTTTTGGTTTATGTTTGGAAATTTTGACGACGGTACTTGAAAGGTGTGTGAAAATAAACTTGGTGTTGAATTGGGAGAAATGCCACTTTATGGTGACGGAGGGGATTGTTCTCGGCCACAAGGTCTCGTCAAAAGGACTCGAAGTGGATCGTGCTAAAGTTGAGGTGATAGAGAAGTTGCCTCCTCCGGCGAACTTAAAGGGAATCAGAAGTTTTCTTGGGCATGCCGGTTTCTACCGGCGATTCATCAAAGACTTCTCAAAGGTGGCTAGACCTTTGAGTAATTTGCCTGCCAAAGATCAGGTATTTCTCCTAACTGATGATTGTTTAAAAGCTTTTGAGACATTGAAAGAGAAGTTGGTCACCGCTCCTATCATAGTCGCTCCAAATTGGAATTTGAATTTTGAGCTAATGTGTGATGCGGAGTGACTATGCAATTGAGCGGTGCTTGGCCAATGAAAAGAAATTTTTTTTCATACCATACACTATGCGAGCAAAGTCCTTAATGAGGCACAAGTTAATTATGCCACTACTGAAAAAGAATTGCTCGCAATAGTGTATTTACTTGAGAAATTTCGTTCATATCTAATTGGCTCAAAAGTTATTGTCTACACCGACCATGCGGTGATTAAATATTTGCTAACCAAGCCGGATTCTAAGCAAAGGCTTATCCAGTGGATCCTTTTGTTGCAAGAATTTGATGTTGAGATAAAAGACAAAAAAGGATCCGAAAATGTGGTAGCAGATCATTTATCTCTCCTTGTCAATGATGAGGTGACCGCCTTAGAAAAAGACATCCGAGAAGAGTTTCCTGATGAAAAGCTTTTTAAAGTGCAAGTGAGGCCGTGGTTTGCGGATTTTGCAAACCACAAGGCGAGCGGTTTTGTGCCGCACGACCTAACTCCTAATCAAAAGAGGAAATTCATCTCGGATGCCAAATACTATGTGTGGGATGATCCTTATTTATTTAAGCTGGGCCGGTGATAATTTATTGAGAAGATGTGTTACGGGCGATGAGGCCCAAAGTATTTTATGGAACTGTCACAACTCGCCTTATGGTGGTCATTTCAATGGGGCTAGAACGGCGAATAAAGTCCTTCAATCGGGATTTTATTGGCCTTCTATTTTTAAAGACGCAAATGCCCATGCGCAAAATTGTGACAGTTGTCAAAGGAGTGGTGGAATAGGAAAGAGAGACGAAATGCCTCTTCAAAATATTCAAGAGGTAGAATTATTTGATTGTTGGGGCATTGACTTTGTCGGACCATTTCCACCGTCTTTTGGAAATGAGTATTTGTTGGTAGCGGTTGACTATGTGTCGAAGTGGGTTGAGGCGATTGCCTCACCAAGAGCGGATGCTAAAACGGTAATAAGCTTTTTAAAAAGAAATATTTTCTCCCGTTTTGGAACCCCTCGAGTGTTGATTAGTGACGGAGGTTCACACTTTTGCAATGCGCCGCTTGAAAAAGTTTTGCAACATTATGGTGTAACGCATAAAGTGACCACTCCGTACCACCCACAGGCAAATGGTCAAGCCGAGGTCTCGAATAGAGAGATCAAAAGGATTTTGGAAAAAACTGTGTCTAGCTCGAGGAAGGATTGGTCTCAAAAGTTAGACGAAGCTTTATGGGCATATCGCACGGCCTATAAAGCTCCGATAGGGCTAACTCCATTCCAATTGGTTTTTGGTAAAACTTGCCATTTACCGGTTGAGATGGAGCACAAGGCCTTGTGGGCGTTAAAATTTTTAAACTTTGATCAAGAGTTAGCCGGGTGACAAGAGAAAAGTGCAACTTCTTGAGTTGGAAGAAATGCACAATGCCGCATACCACTCAAGTTGGTTGTACAAGAAAAAGTGAAGGAGTACCACGATAAAAAGCTCCGCAAGAAAGAATTTGCGCCGGGGCAGCTTGTGCTTTTGTTTAACTTCAGGTTGAGGTTATTCCCTGGAAAATTAAAATCCAAGTGGTCCGGTCTGTTCCGCGTCAAAGAAGTGAAATCTTTCGGAGCTGTGGTAATTGAGGACATGGATGGGAAAGACAACTGGACTGTGAATGGTCAGCGCCTAAAGATTTACCTCGGCGGGCATGTGCACCGAGGAAGCTGTGCGATTCTCCTTGATGTTCCAGCTTGAACATCATGGACCGTCGAGCTTATCCGATGTTAAACAAGCGCTGGTTGAGAGGCACCTCAACATTGTAAGTTTTTTTTTATGTTATGTTTTCTAATGTGTTATGTGGGGATTTATATTGATTTATGCTTGAATTGGGATCTGCCTGCTGTGCTTTATTTTTTTCAAAAATTTGTCATGCTCGCTAGCTTCTCGCTAGGCGAGCACGCAGCGAGCGTTCGCTAGCTACTCGCTAGGCGAGCACTCAGCGAGCGTTCGCTAGCTTCTCGCTAGGCGAACCTCGCGAACCAGGCAATTCTGTTTTAGTGGTGGGCCACTTATTGGGCCCAAAAGTTTGTTAGTTATTTTTATTTTGTTCCCCCGTCCCTTGCTCACTCTCACACTCACTTTCACTCTCACATATTCTATTCTAAGCTAACTCTTGTTCCTAATCTTGAAACCCTAATTGTGCTTCAGATCATCTACACTACTGCACCAGGTTTGACTTGTTCCTCATCTCTTTACTTTCTCTGTTTTTATTTTGTTGAATTGAGGGATTTAGGTTATTTTGTGCATGTTAGGGTTTGAGAGATTTTGAGTTGCATGTGGATTTAGAACAAACCTTAGCATAGTAAACGTATGGTATCTGGTGTTTAGATTGTTAGATTTCCGTTAGTGGCTTCAGATACCAGCAGTCGATGTTCTGTAAATTTTGCAGTGATTCGCTAGTAGTTCGCTAGGCGAACTCGCAGCGAGCATTCGCTAGCAGTTCGCTAGGCGAGCTCGCAGCGAGCATTCGCTGGCATCTCGCTAGGCGAAGCCGTAGCGAACGTAGCAGACTTTGTTTTGTCTATTCTATGCTGCTTACTAACGTTTTACTATGTTGTTGTTTCTCTGATGTTATGAATGCAGATGGCCTCAGGTAATTTCGGAAAAAAGCGAAAGGTGGGATCCACCTCTAGGACGGTTCCTATCCAGTTCGACACGGACAAATTTGTGGGGGCAAAGCAAGCTGCCCGGTACCAGGCGCTGCAAAAGCGAAAGATTTTGCCGGAGAGAAGGTTCGTGATTGTTTCTGAGGGAGAATACCGCAACTTTGCAGGGTTGATTGATACTAAAAAATAGGGCATGTTGACGTCCCCTGTGGAGAGCTACAGTTTGGAGGTGGTGCGCGAGTTTTATGCGAATGCGCTGCCTGACAATGATGAACCGTTCACCTGGTCTTCAAGGGTGTTCGGCCGTCAGATAGCTTTTGACAGGAACGCCATCAACCATATTCTTGGAGAACCCCTCCACTTGGGTCCTAATGAACTGGATGCTTATTCAAGGACTCTGAGGTGTCATCCGAAGATTGATGAGATGTCAGCTGCTCTCTTACTGCAAGGCAAAACTGTTGAGAGGAATCACTCTGGTGAAGCTATTAGGTTTAAAAGGGAAGACATGACACCTATGGCTCAGTTGATTTTGATGTTGGTTCTGTCCAACATTAAGCCGAAGTCGCACATGTCCACCGTGCCGATCCCAGTGGCACGGCTTGTTCACGCTATTTTAACTAATGTGCAAATTGATGTGGCTGGTCTTATTGCACGTGAATTGAAGTCTGTCATTGAAAGCGGGCTTAAGCGGGGGCGCGGGCTAATTTCCCCCTGGCTTTTCCCTGCCTCATTATGGCATTATATGCACAAACCAGGCTGAAGCTTCCCTCCAGAAGTTTGGTCAAGATACCAGCTGCAATTGATGATAGCTACGTGAATAAGTACTGTAGGCCAAGAGTTGATAGGAGTGGTTCATCTGCTGATGGTGCCAGGACTACTGATGGTTCTGGTGGTTCATCTCGAGGGTTTGATCCCTTCCAGCGAGCAGTATGCAACTACAATTGGGATTGGATGGACGCGACTCAGCGCGCAATGGTGGACTTACATGATTCGATGCAGGTCTTGCAGTTGCAAAACCGTGATCCTACTTCAGAGCAGTCTATTATGACGCGTGAGCAATTCATGCAGCACGCGAGCTGGCCAGTGGACAGGCCTGTTTTCTCTGAGGGGGCAGGTGCGGATACAGATGATGATGATGAAGAGGTTGAGGGTGAAGAAGATTTTGATGAGGAGGACACTTCGGAGTATGAGTCTGAGGACAGAGAGGAGTGATGTGATTTGTTCTGTTTTCAGTTTTAGTGTGTTTTGATTTTGACTTGTACTATTGGGGTGTTTTGTCCCCCACGCACATTGTTATTTCTTTAATTTCTTTAATTTCAGTACTTTTGATTTTCAACTATTTTGGTTAAATAATTTTTTGTGATTGATTTTTGTCCAAACCTTCTAGATTGGTTGCTCTCTTGAAAGAAGTATCCAATGAAGGTGCATCCGAGCTTGGATGGCGATGATAAAATTATATAAGTGATGAAAGCTAAGGTACACTATTACCTTCGGTTAGAACTGTATAATGCTTGCGGAACTTTCACTTCCTTTTGTGATAAAATATTTTCCGATTGCAACTTAATTGATTGAATGATTCACTTAGGACTTTTAAACCATCAATTGTGAGGAAACCTCCATTATGTACTTAAATTCTGGATTCTGATAAATTGTGTTGATTCATTTTATTCATGCGTTGTCTTTTATTATTATGAATTGTGGAAGTAGTTGATATGATCAAGGCACTTGTTTCTCTCGAGCATAACCATTTCCAAATATAAAGATACCCGTGAGCAGAGAGAGTATTTGTAACCCAATTTTGAGCCTAAAACAGTTGAATCCTTGCTTGGAATAAAGCGAGTGTCAAAAATCTTTTTCTTGAAACCTTGGAAATTTGGATTAATTGTTCTTCTGATGCAAAAAGAAAAGAAAAGGGCATTCATTTAGGGGAAAAGAAAAGACAAGTTGTGGAGAACAAATTTGTAAAGAGTAATTGGTCACAACTCTTGTTAAACTAGCAAGCATATATCTAAAAAAAAAGAGAAGAAGAGAAACACTCATTTTTTTGTGAATATGGTGTAGAAAAACAAGAAAACAAATGCTTGCTTGGTAGAAAAAGTGTGAAAAACAAAAGGGAGTTGTGATGGGTTCAAATAAGGAATTGGTGGAACAAAGTTGAAGAGGTGTAAATAATTGTATAGTGAATGTCTCTTTTGCATCGGAAACTTCGTTCAATGGCCTTAGATATGTCCCTTGTTTGTTAACCTAACCAAGCTATAACCGGAAAAGACCTTAGTGATCTTCGTGCTTCCACAGTTTCATGTAGAATTGTTAGACATTGTATGAATAGAGTAGATTTTGACATTGTTTATTGGAGAGTGAAAATTCCCCCGCGCTTTCATGTGCGACATTTTCTTCAATCCTTTTTCGAAGAGGAGAGTTAGGGTGATTCGTTCATGATATCATTGTTGTGATTTGATGAAATTTTAGTATTGCTTAAAAGTTTTAGTTCTGGAAGCATTGTTTTGTTTCTAAACGTTGGAAACATGTGTCTGGTCAAGTCACTTGCAATTTGAGCCATATGATCCGATCTCGGAAAAACCTGACTCTTTAAGCAAATCTTCTTGGTTACTCGAGAGGCATACTTTGCTTGAGGGCAAGCATGATTCTAGTTGGGGAGAGTTGTTAGATGCCCAATTATGCTTATTGGAGCTATCAAATATGGACATCTTTCACTTCTTTTTATGCCGAAAATGTATTTATTAAGCCTTGCTTTTGTTTGTGTACATCATTGTGTCAAATTCTTTTGGTCCTTTTGATTTGTGTGTTATTGTGCAGGATTTAAGTGTGAAAGAGCATTATTTGAAGGCACAAGAAAGATGGAAAAGGAATCAAGAAAAGAGCAAAACAAAAGTTGGTTCGCTCAGCGAGCACTTGGCGAGTGAGTAGCGAGTGTTCGCTACAGCCTCGCCTAGCGAGCACGTAGCGAACAGCTCCAGACTTGGGCAGAATGGTTTTCAACATCAATCTTGGTCAGCGAGCAAGTGGCGAAGAGGCTCGCTAGGCGAACTCCCAGCGAGCACCTAGCGAAGCAAAGCAGAATGTCCCAGGCACCCTTCGCTGGCTCATTCGCTGCAGCGAGCACCTAGCGAAGCAAAACAGAATGAAACTTGCAGACCTCGCTGGCAGGTTCGCTAGGCGAGTCTATAGCGAGCGTTCGCCAGCAGCTCGCCTAGCGAGTGAGTAGAGAGCGTGCCCAGAATTGTCACTTACTATAAGTAGCTTGGGCCACTTTTTGGAGAAGATCTTCTTTTTCACTTTTACATTGTTTTGCTGCAAGAAAGGGTTTTGTGACCTAAAAACCTATTTTGGCTTATTTTCCTTCATCTCTTAACATAATCAAACAACAACAAGGTGGATCATCATCAAAGTTGGATCATTCGACTTGGAGGTTCATCAACCGACTTTAAAACTTCTTTTGCAAGCTACCATGAGAATGTGTAGCTAAGTTCATCTTGTTGTCAAAGATAGATGTAGGTAATCATTGAACTTTGTATTTGTATGGATGATTTTCATTTGTAAACTATTGAATGATTAATGTATGGTGAAAACTTTGTTTTATTCATAATCTTTTGTGTTGGTTAATGATTGAGAAATATTTACCAACTCTTGACCTAGGTTTTCACCCATCTCTTTTCTTGAGCTAGACACAGTCTTGAATGATTTTGTTCACTTAAAATGTTGAACTTTAAAGTTGTCATTTTGATAGATTGTGTGAGAGATCAACAATGGATTAAAATGATAAACTTCACAATATGAGTTAGAGATAATCATATTTAGAGGATATTGTGAATGCATTGATCATTTGAAAGAGTTTATTAAATGTTGATCGGAAGTATACATGCAAAGTGATTACCGAAACCTAACTCTTATAATCTTTATTCAAACCGTTAAAACCTAACTTTTATCGCATTTATTCCTTTCATGCAAAACACTTTTTACCTTAAACACAAACTCTTGGATACCATTAAACTATAAATTTAACAACTGTTGAACGGCGGCAAAATCTTATATTCCCTGTGGAGACGATAATACAAACCCGACACTTAACCACTGTTCTAACAGTACGCCTTACAGTGCTCTGGCTGATAAAGGGAAGCAGAGAGTTGTTGTTGACAAGAAGCCAAGTGGGGGAGGAAATTCTTCCAACCCTATCAAATGTTTCATTTGTGGTGGCATGGGTTACCATGCTAATGATTCTCATAATGAGGTGAAGAAATGTTTTAAATGCGGGAAGTTAGGTCATGTTGTGGAAGATTGTAGGACTAATATACCTACTTGTTATAACTGTGGTAAAAAGGCTCACATTAGCACCCACTGTCAGAAGCCGAAGAAGTCGCACACCAGTGGGAAGGTATTCGCACTAATAGGGGCTCATCCTACCAGTGAAGATCATTTGGTCAGAGGTACTTGTTATATCCATAATGCTCCTTTGATTGCTATCATTGATATGGGTGTGACCCACTCATTTATTTCTGTTGATTGTGTGAAGAAACTAGGACTTGTGCCGTCTACTTTGAGTAAGGGGATATTGATTGATACTCCATCTATTGGGTCGATAACTACGTCTTTAGTATGCTTGAATTCTCTAGTGTCAATCTTTGGTAAAGACTTCGGAGTGGATTTGATTTTCTTACCACTCAGTGATCTAGATGTTATTTTAGGAATGAACTGGCTAGAGAGAAATTATGTTTATATCGACTGTTATAGGAAGAGGTTGTTATTTCTTACCCTGGAAGAGGAAGAGTTGGCTAATCTTATATCTACCAAAGAATTGAGAATCTTGTTGGAGGATGAAGCTAAAATGTTCGTGGTGTTTTCCTCATTGTCGATTGCAGGCAAGTCATCGATTAATGAATTACCTGTAGTGAGAGAGTTTCCAAAAGTGTTTCCAGACAATACTTCGGAGTTGCCTCAGGAAAGAGAGGTAGAATTTGCAATTGATCTTGTCCCTGGTACCAGACCGATATCTATGGCACCATACAGGATGTCAACATCCAAATTGGCAGAGTTGAAATCTCAACTAGGAGAATTGCTTGATAAGAAGTTTATTAGACCCAGCGTGTCACCGTAAGGAGCTCCAGTGTTGTTGGTTAAGAAGAAGGACAATAGTATGCGATTGTGTATTGATTATTGTTGGTTGAATAAAATGGCCATCAAAAACAAATATCCGCTTCCAAGGATTGATGATCTAAAGGATCAACTTGTGGGAGCTCGTGTTTTTAGTAAGATTGATTTGAGATCAGATTATCACCAGATTTGAGTGAAGGAGGATGATATTCAAAAAATGGCTTTTAGGACTCGATATGGACATTACGAATATGTTATGATGTCGTTCAGAGTGTATAATGCATCGGGTGTATTCATGGAGTACATGAATTGTATCTTTCATGCCTACTTAGATTAGTTTGTTGTAGCCTTCATTGATGACATTTTGATTTATTCCAAGTCGGAAAGGGGTCATGCAGAACATCTGAGGATTGTGTTGCAAGTGTTAAAAGGTAACAAGTTGTTTGTGAAGCTTTCAAAATGTGAGTTCTGGTTGCACGAGGTGAGTTTTCTGGGACATGTTATTTATAGTGATGGCATAGAAGTGGATCCATACAAAGTGAGTGTTGTACTTCAATGGGAACCTCCAAAATCAGTGACGGGGATTAGGAGTTTCTTGGGTTTGGTAGGTTATTACCGCAGGTTCATCGAAGGGTTTTCTAATTTGGCCCTTCCTCTGACTCAGTTGACTAGAAAAGGTCAAGCCTTTGTATGGGATATCTTGTGTGAAGAGAGTTAACGAGAATTAAAGAAGAGGTTAACTCCGGTGCCAATATTGATTCTACCAAATCCGAATGAACCTTTTATGGTATATTGTGATGCGTCTATGATGGGATTAGGCGGGGTATTGATGCAGGATGGTAAGGTTGTGGCGCATGCCTCACGACAACTGAAGGTGCATAAAAGGAATTATCCTACTCACGATCTTGAGTTAGCTAGAGTGGTTTTTGTGTTGAAATTTTGGAGACATTACTTGTACAGATCAAGGTTAGAGGTGTTCAGTGATCATAAGAGCCTGAAATATTTATTCAACCAAAAAGAATTGAATATGAGACAGAGAAGGTGGTTGGAGTTTTTGAAGGACTGTGATTTTAGCTTGAGTTACCATCCAGGTAAAGCTAATGTCGTAGTGGATGCTTTAAGTCGAAAGACGATTTACATGTCAACATTGATGATTAAGGAGTTGGACTTTATTGAATAGTTTATAGACTTGAGTATGGTTTGCAAACTGACTCTTGAGAGTGTGATAATGGGTATGATAAAAGTTAATAATGAATTCCTTAATGAAGTTAGAAAGAGTCAGAAAATTGATTTGAAGTTGGTGGATTTGATGACCACAGGAGGGTCGGATACAAAAGATGACTTTAAGGTAGATGATTTTGGTGTGTTGAGGTTTTTAGGCAGAATTTGTGTGTCGGATAATCCTGAGCTGAGGAAAATGATCTTGGAGGAGAGCTACAGGAGTAGCTTGAGTGTTCATCCAGGAGCTACGAAATGTATTAGGATCTTAAGAAATTGTTTTGGTGGTCAAGTATGAAGAAAGATGTAGCTCGATTTGTGTATGCTTGGTTGACTTGCCAGAAGTCAAAAGTGGAATATTATAAACCTTCCAGTTTGATACAACCAATAGAAATACCAGAATGGAAATGGGATAGTATTGCAATGGACTTTGTAATTGGTTTATCGAATACGGCGAGAGGCTCTGATGCTATTTGGGTGATTGTGGATAGACTGACAAAATTGACATATTTTATTACGATTAACATCAGTTTTCCTTTGTCAAAGTTAGCAGAGATTTATATCAGAATAATAGTGAAGTTGCACGGGGTTCCATTGAGCATAGTGTCTGATTGATACCCGAGGTTTACTTCTGGTTTTTGGAAGAGCTTGCAGGAGGCTTTGATTTCTAGTTTGAAGTTGAGTTCTACTTGTCATCCGCGGATGGATGGACAATCTGAGAGGACTATTCAGTCATTGGAAGACTTGTTGAGGGCTTGTATACTCGAGCAGGGAGGTGCTTGGGATACCCATTTACAGTTGATTGAATTTGCATACAATAACAGTTACCATTATAGTATTGGAATGACGCCTTTTGAAGCGTTGTATGGTAGGAGGTGTAGGACACCTTTATGCTGGTACGAGTCGGGTGAGAGCATTGTACTTGGACCCGAAATTGTGAAACAGACTATTGAGATAACCCATATGATTAGGGAGAAGATGAAAGCATTCCAGAGTAGATATAAAAGCTATCATGATAATAGGAGGGAATATTTGAAGTTTAGCAAGGGCGACCATGTGTTTCTAAGGGCCAGTCTTGTGACCAGTGTTGGTCGTGCACTGAAATCGAAGAAGCTGGATCCTAAGTTCATTGGACCATATCAGATTTTATAGAGAGTTGGAGTTGTTGCGTATAGAGTGGCGCTGCCACCCAAAATTTTAAATTTACATGATGTCTTTCATGTGTCGCAACTTCGGAAATACATTCCTGATCCATCCCATGTTCTTTGGAGGGATGAAGTGCAGATTCAGGATAATCTTACCATGGAGATGATTTCGATAAGGATTGAGGATCGCAAGATGAAACAATTAAGAGGAAAAGACATTCCTTTAGTGAGAGTAGCTTGAGAAGGAGATGCTGGAGGAAGTGTGACCTGAGAATTGGAGAGCAAGATGTGGGAGTTGTATCCGGAATTGTTCTCACCAGGTACATTTTTGAAGACGAAAATATTTTAAGTCGGGGAGGGTTGTAACACCCTATTTAAATATTTAGTCATTTTGTGATTTTATTCGTATGATTATTTTTGGCATTGGTTTAGTCGAGGGTATGGGTGTAAGGGTGAGTGTGAGAGATTAGTGTAATGAGCTAATTAAAATTTAATCTTAGAATAATATTGTAATAATAATGATATAAATGATGAGATGTTCCATTATTATTATTATTAATGATATTATTATTATTATTATTATTATTATTATTATTATTAGGATTATTATTATTATTAAAGTTATAGAGAATAAACTATAATTAGATAGAGTTGAGGAAATAGAAGTTAGAATATCAGTTACATGTGAAAAGAGAATGGAGAGAAGAAAGAAGCAGAGCTAAGACAAGAGAGAAGATTAAGGTTCCACCATTGTTAGAAGGCTCAAGCTTGGAATTAAGCTAAGGGGGAAAATGATTTCATTAATGGCAACTAGAACATGAGAGGGTTGTGAGGGTTTCTTTCCCTCTTAGGATTTATGCGTATTTCCATGTACATTCTTCTTCCTTCTTGCTTAAATTCGTATCTGTGCAATTGTTGTTGTGAAATTGTGTTTTGGATATTGTTCTGATATGAATTTCGTGTAAATTGTGTGTTGTTGTTGCTGTGTATACCATGAGAACAAATCTGGAAATTATGGAGTTTTGGGGGGTTAATGAAAATGGGTTTCAAATTGTAGAAAATTTTGATAAATGATAGATTAATGAAGTAGAGTAGAGACTTTAGGATTATACTGGTATTGATGTTGTTTTGCGTCATAAATAGGAGCTTGAAAGTGCTTCAATGGGGGAAATCGCACTGATGCAAAAATGGGTTTTTCTCTGTGCGGACTGGCCATACGCGTGTGTCTTGGGGCCATACGCGTATGGGGGATGTTCCCAGGGGCTTACACGTACGATATGTGCCCTGTTCCCATGGACAACACGACCCTCTACTGATACACATATGGGACGCGTATAGGAGTAGGCAGTAAGCATATGGGATAGCCATTACGCGTACGAGATGTTCTTGGAGGGTTTTGAAGGGAAATCGCCTCTGGTCATACACGTAAGGTCTGTGGCAATACGTGTATGAGGTTTGGGTATCTGGGGCTCTACGCGTAGCATACGTAGGCCTGGGGCGAGAAAGTGAGACCATATGTGTATGGGGCAGGGTCATATGCGTATGGGCAGGCCTGTGTTAGAATTTTTCCATTTTCGCAATTTCTTTCCCGATTTCACGTGCGATGCGATTCCTCATGGTTCATAAGACTAAAATGATGTAATTGGACATAGGGGAACCAGTAATGATAGTAAATCTGGTAAAACATGGCATTTTTGTGTGGTTTTCTTTGTGTTTGTGTAATTTATGCTTGTGGTGCTAAGATTGTTGTTAAGTGGACAGTCTTGTGCAGAGGTGGTAATTCCAGAGAAAATTATGGTAAGTATGTGTCTCACGTGTGATCATGGTGGATCGTGTGTTATGCATTAATCATAATTATATTATGTGAAATTCTGGTATGCAGATCTCATATGTCCCAAGAACATTGATCTCTGCTCAACAAGGACGAGGACAGACCATGGCCAATTTAAATTTCTTTAAATTGTACCAATGTCATGATCTACGTCATGACGTCTGTTGTAACATCAGCAGACAGACAGACTATTTATCTAAACATTTAAATTGTGCAGAATTGTAAACACTGAAAGATAAATAACACAATAAATTATTTACCTAGTTCGGTGCAACCTCACATACATCTGGGGGCTACCAAGCCAGGAAGGAAATCCACTATTAGCATAATCAATTCAGAGTTAAACTCCCTCGTTTACAGCTCCTCACTTAATCTCTACCCAATGCAATTTCTGCCTAGAGACCACTAGACAAGAGTATACCCACTCACTCCCCCTCAATCACAGAAGTGATATACATACAAAAGACAGACTTTAGAAGACACTTTTCAAAGTCACAATACTTGATTTTGCTGAACAACTTCAATCAAGGACAATGAACACAACAGTTCATACACACTAACCACAGCAATTATACAATATACAATTGGTTGGCACACAAGGAATCCTAAGACTCCTACACACGTGAAGAATCACTGCATACCACAGAATTCTCCATTCACAAAACAAACGTGAAGAGCAACACTCTTCACTCACAAATATGTCTACCACAATGTATCAAAAGATATAAAGGGTGACTTACAAAGACACACACAAGGGACTCTCAAAACCCTAGACCTTTATTTTACACTCAAGTTGTTCTTGATGTGAGTGCTTAACTTTCCCTTGCTTCTGCGCCTCCTTTTATAGCAATGCAGACTGGGCTTGGGCTGGTCACAAGTAACAAACTTTAGGTTTAACCAAGTTAAACCACTTTCCAAATTCAAGGTGTTGTCAAATTAGGTCACAGCAACTTCATGTTATGTCCAGCCCTGACTAGAATCTCGCCTGAGATAACTAAGGAGGCATAACAGGTTTCCTGAATTCTAGCCCGAGATATCTCAGGTAAAACACCAGCAAACTAAAACTGCACGCCTCATGTCATACGATCAATGTTACAACATCCTGTCATGACATCTAACTGTTAGAACACAGATTGGTTCTTAATAATAACTCTTTGTTTTGATGATAACTGTTAGGAAATTTATATTTAAGAATTATATACTCTAAAATTTGTTTGAGAGTTTTACTGCAGATTGAATTGAAATTAACTCTCTAGAAGCAAATCTGTTTTGAATACAAGAAGTTATCCTGACTCTGAAGCGCCAGATGCATCTTACAGAAGATTTTGATTGCTCTTTACAGAAGATCCTGAGCGTAGTCTCCAGAAGGATCTGAAGCAAGAAGCTCCAGAACATTCTGAGTTAGAAGCATCTGAAGATAGTCAGAAGCATCTGAAGCTGAAGCATCTGAAGCAAAGAAGAATATTGTTTGAAGAAATTCTCAAAGCATAAGTCTACAGAAGTTTCTGAAAGTACCAACGCTGCCAAGTACTGAAGTTCTGTGACAAATATGCTCTGATGATCAACACGCTGAAAGCACACTATGCTGCAGAAGACTCTGATACAGCAAAGATCTGAATATCATCAGAAGACTCTGATACAGCAAAGATCTGAATATCATTAGAAGACTCTGATCTATTCAGACTCTGAAGAACTTGCTGAAAACTGAAGAAGTAATATTCAAAGATATATATCCGTTGGAATTAATCAATGTCTCTTTCCTCATTTGTGCTAGACACACTTACACAGACAAAAAGGATTTTTCTGTGATATCTATTTTAAGGAAAGGTCACTTGATGTGAAGACAAAAAGGCTCAGACCTTTTTGGGACTCTCTTTTCAACGCTCAGCATCCTTGGATCAGCTACCTATAAAAGGAGAACTTCACCACATTCTTCAGTGACACAATTTGCTGAAAAGAAATCATATTATTCTAAGCTCTCATTCTTCCATATTCTTCTTAGAATTTATTGTACTTAAAATTAAGAGAAAAATCACTGTTGCGATAAAAGCTTTATAGAAGCATTAATACTCTTGTATTTATTTTACATTGATTGTAAAGGTTATTCCTTAAGAGGATTCAGTTGGAATCAGTAGCTCTTGAGAAGACTAAGAACAGCTGTTCTTAGGTGTTACTATTGTAATCAGTTTGATTTAATAGTGGATTAAGTCCTTGTTGAGAAAGGCAAATCACTCTAGGAAGGGTGGACTGGAGTAGTTGTTTAAACGAACCAGGATAAAAATAATTGTGTGATTATTTTTTAGTCTTAATCTTTCATACTTATTCACCCCCCCCCTTCTAAGTATTATCTCACCTTCAGTTGGCATCAGAGCTCCGGTTCTGAGTGTGCTACCACTTAACAGTGTCAGTAAAGATCCATAGAGAAATACTTTGATATATATATTTATTTGTTACCATGGCTGATAATTCAATGTCCAATATTAACAATAAATATGAAGAGAGGGATAGGATCAGCACCAAACCCCCAATGTTTGATGGGGAGAAATTTGACTACTGGAAAGACAGAATTGAGAGTTTTTTCCTAGGATATGATGCTGATCTATGGGATCTAGTCATAGATGGATATGTACATCCCACAGATGGGAATGGCAAAAAGATTGACAGAAAATCTATGACAGATGCTCAAAAGAAAGATTTCAGAAATCACCACAAAGCCAGGACTATATTATTGAATGCTATTTCACATACAGAGTATGAGAAAATTACAAACAGGGAGACTGCTTTTGATATGTTTGAATCCCTAAAAATGACTCATGAGGGAAATTCTCAAGTTAAGGAGACAAAAGCTCTGGCTCTGATCCAGAAGTATGAGGCTTTCAAAATGGAAGACTCTGAATCTGTTGAAGCCATGTTCTCCAGATTTCAGATACTCACTGCTGGGATGAAAGTTCTGGACAAGGTATATTCTACATCAGATCATGTAAAGAAAATCATCAGAAGTCTGCCTACCAGATGGAGACCAATGGTGACTGCCTTGAAGATGGCTAAAGATCTGAACAAGATCTCTCTAGAAGAACTCATCAGCTCACTGAGGAGCCATGAGATTGAGCTTGAGGAAGATGAACCTCAGAAGAAAGAAAAAGGTAAATCTGTTGCATTAAAATCTAACAAAACTGCTAAAGCTTTGCAGGTCATTCAAGAAAGCTCTGAAGAATCTTCTTCTGAAGAAGAAGATGAGTTATCCATGTTGTCCAGAAGGATTAACAAACTCTGGAAGCACAAGGGAAAGAAGTTCAACAACTTCAGAAGATCTGATAACAGAAAGGAATCTTCTGGTCACAGAAGATCTGCCAAGAAAGAAGTTGTGTGCTATGAGTGCAAAGAACCTGGGCACTACAAGAATGATTGCCCCAAACTTCAGAAAGAAAAACCCAAGAAGAAGTTTAACAAAAAGAAGAAGGTTCTGATGGCAACATGGGATGACTTAGATGAATGTCAATCATCTTCTGAATCAGAAGAAGAATGTGCAAATGTTGCACTGATGGCCAGCACAGAGGATCAAGAGGAAGGTACCTCAGGATATGAATCAGAATCTGAATCTGATGATGATGCAGAAGAGGTAATGGCTAAACTTACCAAAGAAGAACTCATAAAAGTTTTAACAGAAGTTCTTAAAAGTTATAACAATATCAAACTCAAATACAAGAAGCTGAAAAGCAATCTTGAATCTGAGATTGATCTTCTGAAAACAGAACTTGTTAAGCAAAAAGAAATAAATCTGAAAATCAAAAATGACTTTGAAATAACTCAACAAGAATCTGAATCTGAGACTAAGTCATGTGAAAATATTTTAGAAAAATATGACTCTAGCTTTCAGAGATTTCTTACTAAGAGCATAGACAGAAGCAAGATGGCTTCTATGATCTATGGTGTTAGTGGAAACAACAGAAGAGGTATTGGATATGAATCTTCATCTGGAAGCAATCCAAAACCTGTTGACAAACTTTTTATCAAGAAGACACCTCTGTATTCTCAATTTAAATTTGGTCACTTGCATGACATTAAACACACAAGCTCTGAGAAGAATACTTATGTGTTTAAACCCAAGGCAAGTCAGAATAAACATTATGTTGAAAAACAGAAGTTTAAACAAACCTACAAACCAACTAACCCCAAAGGACCCAAGAAGATCTGGGTACCTAAAAACAAAATAATTCCTGTTGCAGATGTTCTTAGCAGCAAGGTCAGGACACCAATCATGGTACCTGGACTCTGGATGCTCACGACACATGACAGGAGAAAAGTCTATGTTCCAAAGCCTGGAACTTAGATCTAAAGGTGAGGTGAAGTTTGGAGGGAACCAGAAGGGCAAGATCATTGGATCTGGCACTATTGGAAATGGTAAACTTCCCTCTATTACTAATGTTTTACTTGTTGAAGGGTTAAAGCATAACTTATTGTCCATAAGTCAATTAAGTGACAATGGTTATGATATTACCTTTAATCAAAAATGTTGTAAAGCTATTAGTCAGAAGGATGGCTCTATCCTATTTAGTGGTAAGAGGAAAAACAACATTTATAAAATAAATCTTTCAGAACTTAAAGTTCAAAATGTTAAATGCCTCTTGTCTATTAATGAAGAGCAATGGGTCTGGCATAGAAGATTGGGCCATATTAATATGAGATGTATATCTCAGATTAATAAACTTAATCTTGTCAGAGGACTCCCTAATCTGAAGTTCACTTCAGATGCTCTTTGTGAAGCATGTCAGAAAGGGAAGTTTTCAAAAACATCTTTCAAATCAAAAAATGTTGTTTCTACTTCTAAACCACTAGAACTACTTCATATTGATCTGTTTGGACCAGTGAAATCTGCATCCATCAGAGGCAAGAAGTATGGATTAGTCATTGTTGATGACTTTAGCAGATGGACATGGGTAAAGTTCTTAAAACACAAGGATGAGTCACATTTTGTGTTCTTTGACTTCTGCAAGCAAGTCCAGAATGAAAAGAATTTCAAAATTATAAAAGTCAGAAGTGATCATGGTGGTGAATTTGAAAATAAATATTTTGAAAAATATTTTTCTGAAATGGCATTGCTCATGATTTTTCCTGTCCTAGAACTCCACAACAGAATGGGGTTGTAGAGAGGAAAAACAAAACTTTGCAAGAAATGGCTAGAACCATGATCAATGAGACAAATCTGGCAAAACATTTTTGGGCAGAAGCAATCAATACAGCATGCTACATTCAGAACAGAGTGTCTGTTAGACCTCTTCTGAAGAAGACTCCTTATGAACTGTGGAAGAACAAAAAGCCCAACATTTCATATTTTCATCCTTTTGGATGTATTTGCTATATGTTAAACACTAAGGAAAATCTTGGCAAGTTTGATTCCAAAGCACAGAAGTGTTTCATGCTTGGATATTCTGAACGCTCTAAAGGCTACAGAGTATACAACACTGAGACACAGATTGTGGAAGAATCCATTCATGTCAAATTTGATGATAAGCTTGGCTCTGAAAAGCCAAAGCAGATTGATAACTCTGCAGATAGGGAAGTAGTCTTTATTGACTCTGAAGTTCCAGAAGCAGACAAAACTCAAGTAAAAGAACCAGAAGCAACTCCAGATGCTACTCCCTTAACTTCTCAGATGAATAATCTAAACATTTCTGAAGAGTCAACTATCAGAGGATCATCATCCAGAATTAAAGCTTCTCATCTAGAGGATGTCATTATTGGAAAGAAGGATGATCCCATCAGAACAAGATCCTTTCTAAGATCATCTGAAGCATCACTATTTGGACTAGTGTCAGAAATTGAACCATCTTCTGTAGAAGAAGCTCTGCAAGACAATGATTGGATTATTGCCATGCAAGAAGAGCTAAATCAATTCAGCAGAAATGATGTATGGGATCTAGTTCAAAGACCTAAAGGATTCAATATTATTGGTACAAAATGGGTCTTCAGAAATAAGCTAAATGAGAAAGGAGAAGTTGAGAGGAATAAGGCAAGGCTGGTTGCTCAAGGGTACAGTCAGCAAGAGGGTATTGATTACACTGAGACATATGCTCCAGTGGCAAGGTTAGAATCTATATGCCTTCTTATTTCCTTTGCTGCAAAAAATAACATCACTCTGTATCAGATGGATGTTAAAAGTGCCTTTCTTAATGGTATTATAGAAGAAGAAGTTTATGTCCACCAACCTCCTGGTTTTGAAAATGAAAAATTTCCAGATCATGTTTTCAAATTAAAGAAATCTCTATATGGATTAAAACAAGCTCCCAGAGCTTGGTATGAGAGATTGAGCAATTTTCTTCTGGAGAAGAATTTCATCAGAGGCAAAGTGGATACAACTTTATTCTGTAAAACAATTAAGAAAGATCTTCTAATTTGCCAAATTTATGTAGATGATATTATTTTTGGATCAACAAATTATGCTTGGAAAGGAGTTTGCTACATGTATGCAGGAAGAATTTGAAATGAGCATGATGGGAGAACTCAGATTCTTTCTAGGAATCCAAGTTAATCAAACTCCAGAGTGCACCTACATACATCAGACAAAGTATGTTAAAGAACTTCTGAAGAAATTCAACATGTCTGACAGCAAGCTGGCAAAGACTCCAATGCATCCTACTAGCTCACTTGGCAAAGAAGAGGTAAGTAAGAAAGTAGACCAGAAGCTCTACAGAGGTATGATTGGCTCTCTTCTTTATCTTACTGCTTCTAGACCTGACATATTGTTCAGTGTTTGTCTGTGTGCTAGATTCCAATCAGATCCTAGAGAATCACACTTGACAGTTGTCAAGAGGATTCTAATGTATATGAAAGGTACTTCTAATGTGGGTTTGTGTTACAGAAAATCTGATGATTTCAAATTAGTTGGATTCTGTAATGCTGACTACGCTGGAGACAGAGTGGAAAGAAAAAGTACTTCTGGAAGTTTTCAATTTCTAGGAAGAAATTTAATCTCCTGGTACAGCAAGAAGCAACCCACAATTGCACTTTCAACCACAGAGGCTGAATACATTGCTGCTGCTGGATGTAGCACGCAGATGCTCTGGATGAAGAGTCAACTAGAAGATTATCAAATTTTTGAGAGTAACATTTCTATCTTTTGTGATAATACTTCTGTTATATGTTTGTCCAAGAATCCCATTTTACATTCTAAGGCAAAACATATAGAAATTAAGCATCATTTCATCAGAGACTATGTTCAGAAGGGAATCATAAATTTAGCCTTTGTAGATACAGATCATCAATGGGCAGATATTTTTACAAAACCCCTTGTTGAAGATAGATTCAATTTTATTCTGAAAAATATTGGTATGGATTTTTGTCCAGAATGATATTTATCAGAAGCAAATTGTTACAGATGCAAAATGCTTAAATGCTCTGAAGTATTTCTTCTGTTTATTTATTCTTTTCTTATCAATATTTCTGATGTGAAACTCTGAACTAACCATCTTTAGAAGATCTGAACATTGGCTAACGTTTCATTTCTTGAGAGAATTCAGAACAGCATGCAAGTAAACACGTGTCACACAAAATCTGAAGAGGTGGCGTGTACATAACTGAAGAGACGTTTGAGGTGAAGTTTGAATAGTAAGAATCTTGGTTTTCCCCCCAAATTGTCAGAAGCATTTAATGTTTTGAAATGATTTTTATTCTCTTCATTTAATGCTTGCTCAAACGTGCATTTTTCTGACTTTTGATGTGCCTAAGTGTTTAGTATAAATACTTGTCTTGTATTCACTTTCACACTTTTCACTCTCAGAATTTACATGTGTTTTCATCTCCTATTTTCTCTACATAAAAACCCAAAACCTAAGTGTTTGAAAAAGCATTCTTCAATGGCGTCTTCTTCATCAACAACTGCTCAGTTCCAATCTACTATGGCTGCTGTGACTTCATAAAACTTGGGTGTTGCTCCATATTCTCCTCCCAAAAGAACACTTCTTACGCCTTTTGATAAACTAGAAGTTCTGTGTGAATCTATGGTTGAGTTTGATTCTCTGGCTGATAATGGATTTGAATTTCGTTCCATAATTAGAGCTCAAGGATGGGTTAAGTACTTTGATAGGCTGTTTGGACCAGTTTACCCTCTCCTTGTGAAACAATTCTGGATTCATGCATCAGTTTATCCCAAGTTCATCTTATCTTCTGTGCTGGGAAAAGAGATTATCATCACAGAGGATCTGATAAGAAGATTGATAGGTTATGAAGAAACAGATGGTGTTTCCCACTTGCCAGCTGGGCGTGTGGACATGGAAGAGGTTTATGAGGAAGTTATGACTGCTGGTCAAGCTTCTAACAGATTCAAAGATCTGAAGCCTGATTACAAGATCTGGGCCAAGATCTTCATGGGATGCATCCACCACAGGAAATCAACCAATTCTCCAGATTATGTCAACAATGAACAGATCTATTTCATGTACTGCCTTAGTCAGAGCGCCAAGGTAGATCTTCCTTACATTTTGTTCATGCATCTGTGGAATCATATCAATGCATCTAGAGAATCTGTAAAAGAGAAAGGCCAGAAGATCAGGACTTGGATCCCCTTTGGAAGGTTGATCTCAGATCTTCTCACTGAAAATGGTTTAGTGACTGCTCTGTACGCTGCTGGGGTTACAGAGGAATTAGAGTTTATTATGGGAAAGCCTCTGAACGCTAAAAGTCTTCTGAGACTCAAAATTTTTGATGAACTCACTACTGCTCCAAAGAGGCTGAATATGTCTGAATTGAATAAGAGGGTTCCTGTAGCTGACTTTCCTCTATTCTTTGTTGAAGAACCCAGACATATAGTGCTTATGTATATAGAAGAATGCAAGAAGGAAGGAATACCTGTTCCAGCTAATGTGTTTCAGCTTGTCAAACAACCACTACCAGATGCAGGAGAAGAAGAAGTACCACTTCAGAGGAAAAGGACTCAGCCTGCAGAAGAATCTGAACCTGTCCAGAAGAAGGTTAAGATTGCTGAGAAGCCCAAGAAGCTCTTGAAGAGAAAAGATTCTGAAGAAGCTGCCTCTGTACCTGCCAAGAGGATTAAAGTAAAAGGTACTAAGACTTCTGTAACTTCTGCAAATCTTGTTATTAATGATTCAAATATTAAGTCTGTTCCAAAACCACCTGTTACTTAAACCACTTCTGTTACTGCCCCTAGTTCTGTTTCACCTCAAAAAGAAACTACTGCTTCTGTATCAAAACCATCTCAACCCAAAATACATATCAAACACTTTGTTCCACGTCAACAACCATCAGATCCACAACCATCAGATCAACCACCATCAGAACAACCATCTGACAAACAAAACTCTGATCAACAACAAACCTCAGAACATCCAGAAAACCAACCAACAGAAGTTCAACCAGAAAAAGCCTCTGACAATCCACCATCATATATTCCACCTTCTGAACCTATTGCACCTGTTACTTCTGAACCTACAAAAGTAACTTCTGCTCCTGTTTCATCAGAACCACCATCCAAACAATCTGACATTCCTTCAGAACCTACCAACACATCTGAACCTCACATCCCTGAGACAGAAGTTCTTGATGTCACTCCACTAAAAACAGTGTTTCAAGTATCTTCTACCTCTTGTACACCTACAACATCCTCCAACTCATCAGAATCAGAAATCCACCCAGATTTTCTTATCTCTCCATCCAAATACTCTGAGATGAACCAACCTGAACCTGAACCTACCATACCTTCTAAAACTCCCATTCCAGATCCTATGCCTCCACCTGCACCATCTTCTGAGTTATTAATCCCCAATTCCAATCCAACATCATCTGGTATATCTTGTGCCCAAGTTTCTTCTCTTTATCATAATCTATCTTATGGCTTCAAACTGAAAGATTTTTATGATAGAGTTGAACCTTCTGAACCCCTCAATCCTCTGAAACCAAAACTCAGACAGGCTCTTCCATCTGTGATTTTGTCTTATATTTAATCAATGAACAATGTAGGATCCTTAGCAACAATATCTGCTACATCTGGTAAAGCTGTTGTTTCAGCTCTGCAACCTGCATCTGATAACACAGTTGCATCTGTTGAACCACCAACATCTGCTTTCATACCATACTCTAATGAACCCTTTGATGATGTTTGCCCACGCACAAGACCAAAACCTCATCTGCTTAATGCTTTAAACAGATCCTTACCTCAAAAACCAGAAATTCCTTTCATTCCATATTATCCCCCTCCTCTGATTTCCATCCAAAAATCAATTTTACCACCAACTCCTAAACCTAAACATGTGACTCTGGAAACCTTGCTTAAACCACAGCCCAGACTTAATATTGATCATTTCTTTCAAACTTTTTTGCAAGAAATACAGATGTCTTTAGGTACTGTTCAGAAGAGATGCTCTGAAACTATGGATGCAAATGAATCTGACATCATCTGGAAAGGATTCATCAACAGATTTAACACTGTAGCTTCAAATCTGAAGAACGTCTGTTCTGATGATGCAAAGCTCAGAGCTGAAAGGACTCTATTCTGGACTGTCAACAAAACTGAACCTATGCTTCGTTTAGATGCTCCTCCACCTCCAACAGAACCTACTTCCAATGCATTGACTATGACTCTGGTAGAACCCTCTTCAGGATCTACAGAACCAATGGCAATTGACTCTGTTCAGGCTGCAGAACCTCCACCTTCTTCATCTGAGATAAAGACAGAACATCCAGACTTTGAAGACAAGATTGCTGCTCTGGAGGCTGGTCAGTCAGAGATAAAATCCTGGATGGCTAAGCAAGGTAAGAAGTCTGAGGATATGACAGAATGGATGTCAAAGCAAGATGAGAAGAATGAAACTATGACTAAGTGGATGTCCAAGCAAGAGCAATCCTCATCTGAGATTACAGATCTATTGAAGATGCTTTTGTCCAAACACTCTTAGTTTTTTTTTTCATTCTAATGTTTTTGCATCTGTTGTTTGCATCTGAATTTTATTGCTATATCTTCTGATGTTTACCTATGTACTCTTGCTCTGTTATTTTGAATGAATCAGTTTTCTCCATTGAATTATCTTATTTATTGTTCCTTTCATTTGTCTTTTTAAAAGTTTTTACTTTTTCCTTATGACAAAAAAGGGGGAGAAAATAAAGATCTGAACTGTTTAATATAACTTCACTAGAATGAATCTTCAGACATATCTATTCTATCTAATATTTAAATTGACTATTTCAGAACATTTGATAAGAACACTCTATAAAAGAATCTCTGAGTCTCTCAGATCATTTGTCTTTTATCAAACTCTGAATCTTATATCTGCAAGACATTCTGACCCTAGAATGTTATAAGAACAAACAAGATCTAACTCTGAAGATTACTCAAGACAAAAGGGAAGTTTCTATTCCTTTTTCATATTTAACTCAGGGGGAGATTCATCATCTCAGGGGGAGTTATAATTCTTTATGTTCAGTTAAATAAAATTTCGGATACTTTTTGTCATCATCAAAAAGGGGGAGATTGTTAGAACACAGATTGGTTCTTAATAATAACTCTTTGTTTTGATGATAACTGTTAGGAAATTTATATTTAAGAATTATATACTCTAAAATTTGTTTGAGAGTTTTACTGCAGATTGAATTGAAATTAACTCTCTAGAAGCAAATCTGTTTTGAATACAAGAAGTTATCCTGACTCTGAAGCGCCAGATGCATCTTACAGAAGATTTTGATTGCTCTTTACAGAAGATCTGGAGCGTAGTCTCCAGAAGGATATGAAGCAAGAAGCTCCAGAACATTCTGAGTCAGAAGCATCTGAAGATAGTCAGAAGCATCTGAAGCTGAAGCATCTGAAGCAAAGAAGAATATTGTTTGAAGAGTTTCTCAAAGCATAAGTCTACAGAAGTTTCTGAAAGTACCAACGCTGCCAAGTACTGAAGTTTTGTGACAAATATGCTCTGATGATCAACACGCTGAAAGCACACCATGCTGCAGAAGACTCTGATACAGCAAAGATCTGAATATCATCAGAAGACTCTGATACAGCAAAGATCTGAATATCATTAGAAGACTCTGATCTATTCAGACTCTGAAGAACTTGCTGAAAACTGAAGAAGTAATATTCAAAGATATATATCCGTTGGAGGTAATCAATGTCTCTTTCCTCATTTGTGCTAGACACACTTACACAGACAAAAAGGATTTTTCTGTGCTATCTACTTTAAGGAAAGGTCACTTGATGTGAAGACAAAAAGGCTCAGACCTTTTTGGGACTCTCTTTTCAACGCTCAGCATCCTTGGATCAGCTACCTATAAAAGGAGAACTTCACCACATTCTTCAGTGACACAATTTGCTGAAAAGAAATCATATTATTCTAAGCTCTCATTCTTCCATATTCTTCTTAGAATTTATTGTACTTAAAATTAAGAGAAAAATCACTGTTGTGATAAAAGCTTTATAGAAGCATTAATACTCTTGTATTTATTTTACATTGATTGTAAAGGTTATTCCTTAAGAGGATTCAGTTGGAATCAGTAGCTCTTGAGAAGACTAAGAACAGTTGTTCTTAGGTGTTACTATTGTAATCAGTTTGATTTAATAGTGGATTAAGTCCTTGTTGAGAAAGGCAAATCACTCTAGGAAGGGTGGACTGGAGTAGTTGTTTAAACGAACCAGGATAAAAATAATTGTGTGATTATTTTTTAGTCTTAATCTTTCATACTTATTCAACCCCCCCCCCCCCTTCTAAGTATTATCTCACCTTCACTAACTTACTTGACTCTTAGCTGACCAAACTCCCCTTGCTGAACACTCCTGCAGAATCTTCTTCACAACAGTAGAAACAAGCATATTATAGTTTCCTAAAAAGTCTCAAAGATCCTTTTTATGAACACCAATTAAATCTACACGTTGTTCCTAATGAATCACTTTGGCCTGCACATACTGATGAGGTATATCCAAAGCACTTCTATCAAGTGATAAAACAGCAGCACCTGCTGTACCAGACATCGATGTCATGACATTCAGTATGACATCCATGACAGCGGTTCTGTCATCAGCTCCTGCTGCACCAGACAGCGATGTCATGACATTGGTAATGACATCCTGTTTAAAACACATGACAGCAGTACTGCCATCAGCTCCTGCTACACCAGACAGCGATGTCATGACATTGGTGATGACATCCTGTTTAAAACACATGACAGCAACACTGTCATGACAGCAGATGGATGTCATAAAATTCAGCTTTACATAAGTGCAGAATCATGTTTTACCAAAATTTAGCCAATCATAGAACTATGGAGAATCATGGAACTAACAATCTCCCCCTTTGGCAAATTTTGGCTAAAACAACCTTACCAGGGCAGCAGCAGTAGTTTTTCCAGCCTCACACACTATCATGCTCCCCCTTAATAGTTGCATTCAGCAAGCAACTCCACACTCTGCACTTTGCTTAGCAGTAGCAGTAGATAACAACACTTTACTCCCCCTTGGTTTAGTCAAAAATTGGAGTAAATGTACATACATATGCAGTCATATCACAATCTCCAAAGAGATACACAAGCTGCTTGATCTCTAATCAATATAAAGACTGCACTACTTCAGCAAAAATCCATGGACAAGGATTCAAACACTGCTGAACTCTAGCTTACAAGTCACCCCCCTGCTGAACTCACTCAAACAGAGTAAAATCAATCCTGATTTCATCTCATCATGTATGACTAGGGATGTAAATGGATATCCATGGGGGCGGATAGTATGATATTCGTGTCTGCCCCGTTGGATAAATATGATATCCGTATCTGCCCCATATCCATGCGGATATCAGTTAAGCGGGTAATCCACGGGTTTTAAGGTATCCGCGGATATTTACAGATATCCATGAATAACTTTTTTTGTCTAAAATTATTTTTTAAATATATATTTTTTCGCTCTCAATTTAACAACTAAACTTCATCATATTATTTTCATTCTTTTTTCACTAAAACATAATAACATTCAAACATAATATCCATACATTTCATTTTTAACAAAATAAAATTCATCATACCATATAATAATTGTTTAAATAAAACAAAAAGTAATAATGCAAATAGTTTTCATCAATTATTACAAAATTCCATATTATGCATTCCTAAATATGATTTTTCTTGGAATGTGAAAGGTTTTCTTTTTCTTCCAAGAAAACGTTAAAAAAAAGAAATATGAAAAGACTAAATTTCTTGGAAGATGTAATGACGTCTATAATAAATTAAAAATATTTAAATACTTTTTATAATTTATTAACGGGTATGGATATCCGCGGGTATGGGTATCATTAAACCCGCATCCACATCCATTAAATAACGGATATTTAAATATCCATTTATTTTATCCATGGATATCCATTAAGCTATCCACATTGTATCCGTGACGGATTATATCTGCGGATACCCGCGGGCACGGGCTTTTTTGCCATATGACATCAACTCCTTTACTTTGGTTCTTAATGCACCACCCACAAGGCTTATTATTTCCAAAGTAGTCCATACCTTTCATGAAAATCTCAGAAGGACACCACAGCAGCAGTTTAACAGGTCATCGCAAACACCAGAGCATCATAGAGAAATAAACTCTCATGTAGCTTCCTCAGAGGCATACTGTTCAGACAAGTAATGCAGCTACACATCTGTTGCACCCTAAAATTTGACCAACCGGTTCTCCCATTTGACTCATGGTTTAATTTCATATTCACAGCTCAGATGTATGATTTTTGTGCACAAGCAGGGGATATCAGAGTTTACAGCTTGATTTTTGTCTATCAGATATGGCAGACCCAGTCCAGATAACCAGGGTTTTATTTTCAGGAAATTGTGCGCTCCTCGGTGATTTTTCAGTGATTTTGAGGATATTCTGATGCCCGGGGATCTCTGTTCGATTCGATCTGGTCTCGTGCGCTCTTTTATGGGGGTCATTTGCATTCATCTGCATTTTTAGGGTTTTAATAGACTTTTGTGAATTTTTAGCAGGCTTTATAGATTTTTCTGGAATTTAAATAGGGTTTTTGCATTTTAATAGTTTAATGCTCTTTCTAGGATTTTATAGAATTTTTTAAATAGATTTTCAGAAAAAAATAAGATTTTAAATAATTTTTAGAATAATAAAGAAAAGGGGAATATAGTTTTTCTTTTATTACTAATAGATAATAATAGTTTAGAATTTTGTAGGTTTTTAAATAGGTTTAATTGTTTTTAAATCATTTTTAGGAATTTTGTATAGATTTTTAAATAGATTTTAATGTTTTTAGATAATGTAGAAAATAATATAGTTTTTCTTTTTAATAATAGATTTTAGTAGATATTAAATGATATTAGAAGTTTAATAGAGTTAGTAGAGATATAGAATTAATTAGACCTTAATCTTCTTTAGAGTTTAATTAGGTTTAATTGACTTTTTAGAGTTTAATTAGATAATATAGAATTAATTAGACTTTTAATCATTTTTTAGAGTTAATTAGGTTAATTGTTCATTTTAGATTTAATTAGGATAATATGAGTTTTGATCATTTTTTAGAGTTGATTAGGAAATTGTTAATTAGGTTAATTGATATTTTAGATCTAATTAGTTCAATTAGGTGTTAACTGACTCAATTAGATATTATTTGATTTTAATAGTTAGGATTAATTGTCTTTATTAAAGTGCAGTTTTTTTACAGTTTTTTTTCAGTTCGTTGGGCCCAATTGGGGAGGCCCAGTATGGCTTTCTTTTTTGTCCAGAAAAATGATCAGCAAGTCCAACAAAAAATGTCCAGCGCAGGTCAGAAACTTCCAGAAGGTTCCACGCGTTTCTCAGTGCAATAAATAGGGCCACGTGTTGGCCATGCAGGGCCCCCACCTTTTCGTTTCCCAACACGCCACGCGTCCACTCTGACTCTCTCCCCTCAGACACGCGTAGCCCATGCAAACCCTTCCCTGAGACACCTGTCTTCCTCCCATCCTCGCCGGAGCCCCCCACCGGCGGCCATGCCTCAGCCCTAACTGCATACCGCCGGCCACCTGAACCAACTCCGGCCACCGTCCTTTCCACCGGAGCTACCAAAAACCCAGAAATTCATCTCCTTCCTCCGATCTCCTCCCTTCCACCTTCATCACCTTCAACCACGTTTTCCAGAAATCACCATTGAAACTCAAACCTTCATCCAACCAAAATTTCCAGAAACCAACAACCTTCATTGTTCTTCAACAAGCTCCATCAATTTTCCCAGAAACTCTTCGTTCTTCATCAATTTTTTCCAGAACGATATCAATCTTCATCAGTTTTTCAGAACAACATCGCTCTTCATCAATTTCTCCAGAACGTCATCATCGTCTCAAGTAACCACCAGACGTTCAATCTCAAGCAAGATTCCCAGAAATCACTTTGAATACTCAAACCTTCAACAAGCTTCAGGCGAGATTTCCAGAAAACTTCAAACTATATTCAAGCTCCAAGCAATATCTCCAGAAACTTCATTCTTCGTCCAATCATCAAGAATCTACGAAGTTTTCTCCAGAAACATTCAAGATCTCCGCAAGCTCCTTCAACATTTTCCAGTTCCAGGACCTTCATCGTCTTCTCCATTTCTCCAGGTTTGTTCTCCCTCCTTTCGATTCGTTTACTCGTGCGTGGTTAGGGTTTAGTTGAATCTTTGTTGATATGATTATAAAGCTTGATTCGATCTGGGAGTGTTAGATGAAAGTTTGATTTCAGGTGTGATAGTGGATTAAAGTGTGATTTTAGTTCATGATGTGTGAGGATCTGAGATTGTTTTGTTCTAAGAAGAATTGCAGAGATAGGATGAGGGAGAGACGATGGAACGGCGTTAGGGCTAGGGTGAGAGTGAACAGTACCAGAAGATTGTGAGGAGATTAGGTTTTGTTCGTTAGGGTTCATACTGGATTAGGGTTTGGGATACTGGGCTTAGGCCCAAGAGCGTTTTCTGAACGCATACCCCCTCAATTGCTCAATCACCCCCCTAGCGTATGGAGTCTGAGTGGATTGAATTGGGCCTTAAGCCCCAAAACTGCTAATGGCACCCCCTGGGCGTGAGCCCATTGAGATAACAACTAGAAATTGCTAACGTTGTACCCCCCCTCTGGTTTCAATTCAGTTCTTTTGTGTTTTCTGGATAATAAGTCCTGGGCCTTGCGCCCTTCTGCTTTCTGCACCACCCCAGCATAGGCCCAGTGAATTAATGAACTGAATTCTTACTGTTTGGACCCCCCAGGTTATTTCTTTTATATTTTCATATTAGAAAATCATAATAAATTGAATATAATTGTTTTTCTTAATAATTCTTACCATCTCATGAAAATGTTAGGAAAATTAAATAAAAATAAAAAGGCATTTTATTTTTGTTTGTTATTTTGCATATTTTCCAATTAATTGATTTCTTTTTAATATTTTTAATGCATGCATATCATTAGAAAATTCATAAAAAATGGTAGAATTAGTCAAATAATTCCGTTCTTTTTTCTGTAGACTCGTGATTCAGTGTAGAATTTTATAGTGTAGAAATATTAGCTTAATCATGCATTTTAATTGCATTTTTTCACTGCTATTGATGTTGAATAATTGGTCTGTGGATATGTCTGTGTTGCTGATTTTGATTCTTTCATCTGGTATTGAATTTTGTTTTGATTTTTCAGTATGTTACCCTAGAGCCATGTAGGTCTCCCATTAGATTCTTGATAGATTTTTGTAGGGTGTTCTGCTGTGATTTGTCTGAGCCTGAATATAGGAGAAGTCTTGATGACTTCTGACTTTGAAGTTCAACTGTGGTTGAACTTCAGAGATAGTCTCTTGTGGTTTGTTGGCCTGTGGGTTCTTCTTGAAGGTGGGAGCTGATGGAGGTCTTGTTGGAGCTTGCAAGGATGCAGTGGATTGAGGCTTAGTCTAGGAGCTTGTTGTCTGTTTGTGAGGTTCGAGATCCTGAAGTTTGAAGGGAGTTTATGGTGCTTTCCTGAGGAAGGCACTATGAATGACTTTCATCCTTCCTTCTCACCTCTTTCGTAAGTATCCAATGATGTCGGAGCCGACTTGTGAGTTTAATTTCTCCTGAGGAGGAATATAAACTGATCACATGTTGTTGAGCCACATGGGATACGATTCCTAAGTGGAAGCCCCCTAGCACCTTCCTGAGGAAGTTCCTATGGGTCTATTCACTTAGTTCCATTAGTTTATCTAGGATTTCTCAAGTATCCAGTGATGTTGGAGCCAACTTGTGAGTTTAATTTCTCCTGAGGAGAAATGTAAACTGATCACAGTTGTTGAGCCACGAAGGGTACGATTCCTAAGTGTCAGCCTCCTAGTACTTTCCTGAGGAAGGTCCTATGAGTCTGCTCACTTAGTTCCCCTAGTGCATATAGGTTTTCTCAAGTATCCCGTGATGCCGGAGCCTTCATGTGAGTTTAATTTCTCCTGAGGAGGAATGTAAACTGATCGCAGTTGTCGAGCCGCATAGGATATGACTCCTGGGTAGTAACCTCCTGGTACTTTCCTGAGGAAAGCACTATGAGCTTGTCTGCTTAGCTCCCCTTTCTCTGGTAAGCTTGTTCTGAAGCTTGGAGACTGGGATTGATTCCTCTTGCTTAGAGTTTTTGATTAGATTTGTTGCTTAGATCTTTGCTTAGGGTGCTGTATAGAGTTCTGTTTAGAGCTAGATTAGGAGTTGTTTCAGGTTTGTTAGAAGCCCTGCTCAGGGTTAGTCTCTTTGTATTGTTTGACTTGTGTGATGTTATGTTGCATTAGGCTTAGGTGTTCATCTAGATAGTCCTGAATAGGTGCATCTTAGAAGTAGACTTTGTGTGCATAAGAAGTTGAGGTGGTCCTCCCTCTGCTTGTTTGTTATTGCGTGGCTTTGCTTGTTGGTATTCGGTAGAGCTGAGCTCCCTTGCCTTTGTGGTTTGCGGCCTCTGTGCCTTGTTTGTCTAGTTGTTGCATTCATGCATATTTTCAGTATTCTTTTCCATTGCAGTTTCTTGTTTGTCGTTCAGTCCTGTTGCCATGATCCCTTAGGAGCTCTGACTTCTCCGCTGCGGAGTTGTTATGATAGACATTAGGATGGTCAACCAGGTGTGATAGCAGTAGGTAGATTCCCCTGTTTCTCGGCTATAGTTCTAGGGTTTCCCTTTCCTTTCTGTAGGAGCTTTTGAGTAGCTTGACCCGTAGTTAGCTGAACTACAGCTGCTCTGATTCTTCGTTCCAGACGAAGATATGTAGGCATAGGATGCGATATCCTAGCGAGCACACTAACGACTAACCTTTGTTCTCTCGCGGCTGTGCGATCGAGACTTTCCCGCTAATGACTAATTGTTATCCTTTTCTCTTGCCCGAGTGCATTTGAGACCAGATCGTATTTGTAGGTTCCCGAGCCTTAGAGACCAGTTTGTTTTCTCACTGCTGTGTGAGAGCCCCGGTTTACCCGTAGTTAGCCGAACTACGTTTGCTCTGATCTTTCATTCCAGATGAAGTACGTAGGCACAGGACGCGATGTCCTGGCGAGCAACCTTTCCCCCGTTTAGACGTAGGAAGTCGAACTACGTTGACTCTGACTTTCCCATTGCACGAGGGAATACGTAGGCCCAGAACACCGTATGTTCTGTCGAGTCCTGTCCTTTTATTTTCTTTTCAGACCAGCCACTAGCGTAGATAGATAACACACCCTTTTACCTATAAACACCAAGCGTGGATCCCATCGAGTACGATGGACGTGAGGGGTGCTAATACCTTCCCCTTGCGTAACCGACTCCCGAATCCAGGTTTTGGTTGCGATGACCATACCTTTTCCCGTCTTTGCGAGGTTTACTTCGAGCGTTTCCTTTCCCGCTCTGAGGGATAAATAACGCACGGTGGCGACTCTCCTGTCAAGCCGGCGCCGATTTTCGCAGTAGCGACAGCTGGCGACTCTGCTGGGGAAATTATAGCATCTAGGGACTTTTCCCATCCCTTATGCTGGGACCGTTTCCCATCCCCTACGCGAGTCAATCCTAGCGCTTGGGTGTTTATTTGTTGGGTGTTGTGCATATTGTATTTTACTTTTCTGCACTTTACTTTTCTGTACCTTTACCTTTCCGCATTTACTTTCCAGCATTATATTATTATGATTATTGCTGTGGGCAAAGGGATGTTACTGTGAGTGAAAAGCCGGACCTGGGCTTGAGTACACACCTAGATATAGTTGTGGAGAAGTAGTAGACGAACCTGTCTGCTGAGCAGGCACAGTTCCCTACGAAAATCTGCGCTCAGACGAGATTCTTGCAGAGGTGCTCCTTTCCGGTCCTGAGGATCTGAGGGGAGTCCAGACGTGAGGGTTGTCGACTCTGGGGACCGATCAATTGGAAGTCAGCTAAGTGAGGCCTCTTCATGACTTGATGATGCCACTCCTTCTGGGAATCGTATCGTCACTCATGAAAGTCTGTGACGCTGATAACCGCATAGGATGCCGTACCTTTGTCCGTGGATTAGGTTTATCCTACCTGTGAGAGGGACTGGGTTATTGCAGGAAAACTGGCCTTCAGAAACCATGATTCAGTACCTTTGTCAGATGGTATTCTTGATTCATCTCCAGGTGTGTTGTCTGGGTCAGATGGGTTTCTTATCTGAGGTTGAGGCTATTATCCGATGGTATTCTCGTCAGATACAGAGGTTCAGATGGTTTTCTTACCAGGGGATTGATATTTTGAGTATCAGATGATAGTTAGTGGCATGAGATTCTGGTGACCGTGTTGGTTTTCTGTTCTTGATCACAGAGATATTCCTCTTCAGGCTACAGCATAGCCCCT
>CAWUDS030002219.1:7568924-7613852 GCA_963859935.3 Lathyrus sativus | reverse complement strand
AAGGGAACTATATCCTAAAAGAATTAAATCTATGAATCTCCTAAAAAATTACTCTTAAAACCTATGCTAAGCAATATAATATTCTAGGAAAATAAACTCCATAATTCTATACAAAAATACGCTATGATGTTCTTAAAGGGAAACAACCTATAATTTCCTATGCTAAGAATTAATAAAATTCTAGGAAATATTAAACTATCCCTAAAACCTTACAATTAAAATTGTAATACAAAATGTTAACACTAATAAAATGCACAGGGGGGATTAGCTATTACAAGGGGGTATGCTTCAGCAGAAATAGGGAGAGAGTTGGGCCCAGCCCAAAACCTAGCAAACAAAAACGGGGAGGGGGGGTTCAGAAACAAAAACGGAGGTGTGTTAGAAAAATAGAGGGCTTGGCCCACGAAACAATCAACAAAAAAAACGGAGAGTGAGGAGAAAAAAAATGAGCAGGTGGGCCTCAAGCCCAGTCAGCCAACGGATCCTCTTTCCTCTCTCACATTCTGAACAAAAACCAAAACCCTAGTCTCCTCCAAGTTTCTCAATCACTGTTCATTCTTCTTTCCGCCGTTTCTCATTCTCTCTCTCGTTCTCAACACCTCTGTCTCCTTTTCTCTCTCGCAAACTATCTCTCTAACCTCCATCTCATTCTTTCGCCAATCACTCAGTCTCACAAACTTCTTAGATTCTCAACTCCAATTTATTGTGCCAACATCCAAAACGAAAGAAAAAACCATAAACAAACTTAAACCGAGATGTTGTGATGATCTCGCTGAAGAAGATATAGACCGAGGATCTGGAAAGAGCGTGCGTTGTTGAAGATCTTGAGGAATACAAGCATGCATGTGACGATCTAGCGTTTCTTGTTGAAGGTTAATCGCGAACCCTTTGGACGTTCTTGATAAACGATGATGATTTGAAGTTAAAACGGATGAATGTTGTCCAAACAATGGAGAAATCTGGAAACCGAGGGAAGAACACTTGAAGGTTCTTGAATGTTGTTGAAGAACAATGATGATTTTCTGGAAAAAATCACAAGAATGCTGAAGAACTTGTTGAAGAACGATGATCTGATGAATCTAGAAAAATGTATGATTATTTCAAAGATGATGAACGTCCTTCTAAAAAACGTTGAATGCTGTTGATGATGTTGTTGAATCCAGAAGAAAAATGGCGAACTCGGTGGTGATCTGATGAACATTGATGTTGTTGTTTGATGATCTGAAGAAATAATCTGGAAAAAATTGAAGGAGCAATGAATCGGATGAAGATTTCTGGGAATTTTGGTTTTTCGTTGGTGGTTGCGGCGGTCGGAGATAGTTAGGGTGATCGCCGGCGAGTGGTTACGGTTTCCGGTGGATGGCCGGAGGCAGCTGCATGGCCGGCGGGAAGGTTGGTAGTGGTGGGACAGTTGGTGAGCATGCAGAGTGGGAGAAGAGGGTGAGGACACGTGGTAGAGTGGAAGGGTTGAGAGTGCCAAGTGGCACTCATGCCTGATAGGAAAAATGAGGTGGAAGAACCCTGATTACACGCGTGGCAAACCTTATATGGGACACCGGGCGCACTGAATTGGACTTGGGAATTGAGCCCTACGAAAATGCACATCTGGCCCATGATGCAGACTCAGACTTAAATGATTAGTGACTAATGGCTTGGATTAAGACATGATTAGTACTGGGTTAAAACTAACTAATCAGACTTAATAATAAAACGAGCATTAAGATGCTAATTAACTACTGAAACTGATTAATGAAACTAAAAATGATTAAGACTAATCCTAATTAGTAAACTACACCATTAATGACCTAATTAATCTACAAACCATTTAAATTCTATATAAAATCTGTAAAATCAATAATAAAACTAATAAAACTATATTATTCTAAAGAACAAATATCTATTAATATTCTAAAAATCCTATTAAAATCTATTTAACTATTAATATTCTCAAAACTATATTGAAAATCTATATTAAAAAAACTATATTATTCTATTTAATAATAAAACTAATATCTAATATACTAACAATCTATTAAAACTATTTAAAAAAAAGGAATATCTATTTAAAAATCTAAAAATCTATTAAATTATATTAAGAAAATATCTATTAAATTCTACTAAAAAATATTAACCTATTTAATATCTAAAAATCAAGTAAATCTATTAAAAAACTATTAAAATGCATTAAAAATCTAGAAAATAGAAGAGAAAATCCTAAAAATGCCAGGAAGCCGATTAAATCGATTAGAGAACAATTGCGGAACCATAGCGAAATCCGGGCACCGAGATGGCCTGAAAACACAGGGAACGAGCACCAATTCTCAAAATACACTTATTCAAACCGGCCTGAACTGCCTGAAGCGCTAGGGGCTGTAATCCCGATAAAATCAATCTGACTGAGAAAATTGCAATGCATGCAATATGCGAATGCGAATGCAAAATGCGTCAAAACAAAAACCAGATATGGGAACCGGTTGATCAAATTTTGGGGTGCAACAGCTGCCCCTATTCAAGCGGCTTGGACCCGACTGGGTGAAGAGCGAACGACCTTCAAACAATCGAGGTACGAGACGGTTGAATACCAAAGAAACCCTGAAATTTGCCAACCGCAGAAATAAACTGCACCAACTGCTTGGACAACACCATCCGCTGACTGGATCTGGTTGTTACGGCGGCAAACTGATCAATTAGCGACCGTGCTGGGATTATTTTCATCAGCCTGGAAAAGATTCTATCATTACGGGGATAGAACTTTGTCCACATTCTGTCAACACAGAGAAATCCTGACGACCTCGCTGGGGAAACAGTTATGTCAAATATCTGAACACATTCTGTCTTGTCCTGAGACACATACTCTGTCTATTATGGGAAAACCATCTGCCTGAATACGATAGATTCATCCGCCTGCTCCATACGGGAAAAGTCATCTGCCTGATTACAGGAAACTCCATCTGCCTGCTTCGTACGGGAAAAGTCGTCTGCCTGATTACAGGAAAATCCATCCGCCTGCTTCGTACGGGAAAAGTCGTCTGCTTGATTACAGGAAAATCCATCTGCCTGCTTCATACGGGAAAATTATCTGAATACCGTTTCTCTGCCTACCTCTGCAGTAGCTACCTTCGTTGGTCCAGCCCACAACGGCATCGAGGAGGACTCTATTGGGGATAATAACACGAGGAAATCACGGCGACTTCCTTGAAGAAAACACTTTTGTCAAATATCGGAACACAACTCTCACACTCTGTCTATTACGGGAGAATCATCTATCTGGATACCGGAAAGTTCACCCGCCTGCTTCCTACGGGAAAAGTCATCTGCCTAATTCATGCAGGAAAATTCATCCGCCTGATCCATACGGGAAAACATAACACATCTGCCTGATACTTACAGGAAAGTTCATCCGCCTAATCCATACGGGAAAACATAACACATCTGCCTGATACTTACAGGAAAGTTCATCCACTTGATCCATACGGAAAACATAACACATCTGTCTGATACTTACAGAAAGTTCATTCGCCTGCTTCATACGGGAAAATACAACACATCTGCCTGATACATACAGGAAAGTTCATCCGCCTGCTTCATACGGGAAAACATAACACATCTGCCTGATACATACAGGAAAGTTCATCCGCCTGCTTCATACGGGAAAAGATAACACATCTGCCTGATACATACAGGAAAGTTCATCCGCCTATTTCATACGGGAAAACATAACACATCTGCCTGATACTTACAGGAAAGCATAACACGTCTTCCTGATACTTACAGGACAGTTCATCCGCCTGCTTCATACGGGAAAACATAACACATCTGCCTGATACATACAGGAAAGTTCATCCGCCTGCTTTATACGGGAAAAGATAACACATCTGCCTGATACATACAGGAAAGTTCATCCGCCTGTTTCATACGGGAAAACATAACACATCTGCCTGATACTTACAGGAAAGCATAACACGTCTGCCTGATACTTACAGGACAGTTCATCTGCCTGCTTCATACAGGAAAACATAACACATCTGCCTGATACATACAGGAAAGTTCATCCGCCTGCTTCATATGGGAAAATCGTAACACATCTTCCTGATACATACAGGAAAGTTCATCCGTCTGGTCCATACGGAAAATACAACACATTTTCCTAATGCATACAGGAAAGTTCTTCCGCCTGATTCTTACGGGAAAATCGAAACACATCTGCCTGATACTTACAGGAAAGTTCTTCGCCTGATCTTACGGGAAAATCGTAACACATCTGCCTGATACTTACAGGAAAGTTCATCCGCCTGCTTCATACGGGAGAATATAACTCATCTGCCTGATACATGCAGGAAATTTCTTCCGCCTGATTCTTACGGGAAAAATCGTAACACATCTGCCTGATACTTACAAGAAAGTTCTCCCGCCTGATTCTTACGGGAAAATATAACTCTGGATATAGCTTCCTAGCCTGTTCGCGGTAGTAGCTAACTCCACTGGGAATATTCTGAAAATAACTGCCCGACACCCGTTTTGACAACAAGTGACCACTTCTGAAATCTTGATTTATGAAACCCTGAAATGCTGCCGCAACAGCAAACCTGAAGAAAATACTCCGCTGGTCGGATAAGAGAAACTTCAGCCAGTAACTCTGTGGGGAATGATAACAAGAATTGTATCATCACATGTCTCATGGCGAGACCTTGATCGTCTGGTAATAGATCTGAGATAGAACCCCATACTCTTGTTGAGAAACACACCTGAAAGCAAAAGGTTAACCAACCTGATTTATGTTTCAAAATGCGTATGTTTGGCAATGGCGTAATGCTCCATACGGCATGGAAATGCTACACGTTTGTGGGTAGATGTAAACATGATAATGTATGCAAATGCAAATGCAGGTTCAGGCTGCTGGGGAGCTCTGACAAGCTTGCTTCAACATGGCTGTTGAGGACAAATACCACCCTGCCGGGGATGAACGAGTATCACAACGTATTCTGGCAAAATAAATGCCGGAAATACAACCAACTCTGCCGGGGAGAGATTACACATCAATTTCCACTGGCAGAAAGAATAACACCTGCTGGGAAGACTAACTCCACTAGGGAAGAAGCGACCCATCTGGGAGACAACTGTCTGGGTACAGTTTACGAACTCAAAACCACCACTCCGCTGGGGATAATCATCCTGACGAAGGCATGACGACCCGCGGGGAGAAAGAAAACCATCCTCGGTGGGGATACTCCTTCCTGAACTTACTATCTTGGTTACGCGCCATGGAAATCCTCCCAGCTGGGGATTGAATGCGCACATCTTCAACTCTCTGGGGAGTATAACCTCTGCATGAGACACTGATTCTGTCTTGCTGGTGATACCCTGTGGGGGGTAAGCTGCGACCAGCTGGGGAGAGTGATCCCTCTTCGGTAAGGGATAACAACATTTCAACTCCTGGGGTGAGGCGCAACCTGCATGGGGATTAGCGTCAAATGAAGTCGAGTCTTTCGCCACGAGCCCCCGGCTAGGGAAACATGAGTTCCATCCACCTTCTCAGAAATTTGCTCCAAAAATACCAACATGCCCAGTTTGAACACTTCGTCTTGAAAAGAAAAGCTAGCCATGGTGCTACTTCACAATACCTTGCCCCCGAATCGGCACCAACCTTCTGATAAGGACTCTTCGATCTCTGTACCATGACGGTTAGATCTGAACTGTTTCTGCACGTCAAACCTAAAAGGATGTCCCAACAAAATCTTTGTTCTTAGGGTGATCTGCCCCGGTCTTGCAATAATCTTTTGCCCCTGATCGACTGATTCGTGGGACAATGCCCATAGCCGCGAGAAATTTGCCAAATCTCGACCTAATTGCCCCAGATTAACTGATTCTCGGATGTATGACTTTACTGGGGGATAACCGAATGTGCCAAGTATGATTGGACTTCTGCCGGGGATTGCTTACCCATGCCAATGAAAATTGAACTTTTGCTGGGGAAAACAGACGGAGTCTTCCTGCGTACCGTTAAGGGTTGGGTTTTGAAATGATGCGCCCACACGGATTGGGCCTATCAGCAATTGACAATAAGGATTGAGCTTTAAGAATGGCGCGCCAATATAGATTGGGCTTCCCGAAATTTGCCAATAAGGATTGGGCTTTAGACCATCCGTGATGGGTCATATACGCCTAACACTGGGCAATATCCTGTCTGAATTCACGGCTTCTAGTTGAGGGGTCAAGGGATGGTAACTCGATTTCCCGACATTCGTCTCAAACTTAAAGATTAGCTGAATCTGCCCAAGTAGCTCTGAGTAACTCTGATAGCACGGAGAAGAACAAATCCTTCACTTCTGATATGCCCCGGCCTGCGGGAACCTCTGTGGGATAGTCTGAAAATCTGTACTCTGATGGTTTGATATGAACTGCCCCAGCATTCTAAACTTCAGAGAGATACTTCAAATCAAATGCCTCTCGAATAAAGAATAACTTCTGCGCTCTTAGGATGGCATGCCCCTGTCTGCAATGACTTTGCCCTAATCTGACTCTTGGGAAAAACCCACTCCGAACCGAAAGCAACTTGCTACAATACGACCTTGCGATGGCTTGCCCCGACGTTTGTACGACAAAAGGATTCAACCTCAATTAAACAACTATCAACATAGTTGGTTTCACTATCTCTAAAGTGACTTGCCCCTGAACGAGCGTTGAGCGACTTAACCTGCCCTGATCAAACACTGGAAGGATCTATCCTCAAATCACAGCATTCTGGATAATTGCCCCTGATTGGCTCTCGAGAAGATTCGCTTCTGATCAACTGCTTCTCAAGTAAACTGCCCCGTAATCAACTGATGCTTCGGGACTTGTCCTCAGACCAACTGATTCTGAACTCACTAGAAGTCAATGCCCCGGACTCACAGGGTTTCTCAACATTCACCATTCTGATCCAGACTGCTGAATTATTCAGTCCTGTTCGATTATTCCCTATTGGAATTTCTTTCCTGTCAACTACCGACCTGCAAATAAAATTGTACATTCCCGAATGGTAATTTTAATGCAGTGTTCATGCAAATTTTGAAAAAATTATGCTGTCACTCATTTACGTGTCATGATTGTGAGTGACGAATGAACCAAAGTTCAACTGTAGTGCTTATGTGATCAGTGAAAAAATGCAACAAGGATATAACTAGCAAATCAAGAGGGAGTCAGGTTACTCAACCTTATCGTAATGCGCTTTCAGAATACACCCTGCCTCAATTAGGTCTTTTAAGGGTTGTATCGTGGTCGGGCTCACGGTTCGCGAAACAAAGGATATTTGGCTCAAATTATGATTTGTACCCCGCCCCCCTTCTATATGATGATCTCCGATCCTAAAGTTCAGTTAACTTGGCTCGAGCGCTCGCCTCTTCGAGAGGTATGTTGAATAGTAGGAACAGTGGTTAAAGAATTCACAAGGTTTTTCGGAGTGACCGTTACTCCTTCTTCGTTTTCGGTGTCTGCATCCACACAACTTTGTCCTTATTCAAGGATTTTTCTTTTTATATCCTTTCTTTTTCATTATTTTGATTCCCTAACTTTTGCCTGGATTGACTCCCTTTGAGTTCTTTTCGATTTTTTTCTTTTGAAGTCCAGCGGGATGCCCTAATTTTTGCCTAAGTATTAGCCTTCCAGCTTTTCTTTTTCTTATTACTTAGCGGGCTCTCTTATTCTTTCTTTTTCTTTTGGAACAAAGTCGTGTGACACTGGTTGTCTTGATTGCTCCGAAAGGATTATAACCGTCTCACTCCTGATTGGTGAGGTTTAACCATTGGGGTTGACTAGGTACAACCTCTAGGAAAAATAAGATGTGATTAGTCCTCGAAAGGCAACACTCCTCTATAAGACTTGAACGCTCGATCAAGCTAACTGACAACTACCCTGCCCCGGGTTAAGATGTGAGGGTTTGAAAAGTCCGAAAAACTTCTACTTCCTGGCTCGAAGTGGTTAACAAGGGACTAACTCCTTATATCTCCAGTGTTTAGGGGATTTGAAACAATGCCTTGTACGTCATCGGCAAGGTTTTATCTGAAAGCATACGATAATCGGTTATGAGTATTAAGTTTCGTCATCCTCCCTACAATCTTTGCTAATCACAGTGACAAAGTGGAGTGAATAAAATGCAAGTGTCAGTGCAATGCAATAAATGAGCGACAGTGACATGATTAATTTAGAAAAATGCATAGTCACTTTATCAACATTACCATTCGAAACAAACAATGTTTAACAGCAAGTAGTAACTAACAGAAAAGAAACTACAAATGCAAATGATAAAAAAGTCTGGGGACTGCCAATGCTGAGGACGTCTGCCTGTCTGGATCACCGGCTTCTTGAAAAGGACCCTCCGAATCTACGAGCTTAGACAGCTGAGAGGTTGGTATGAACAAACAAAACTCCTTCTGGAAAGGAAATGCAATCTTGGTCGATCAACTGTTGTACTTTTGCCTAAAAAGCTTTACAATCTTCAGTTGAATGCCCCGGGGATCCGCCATGGTAACTACACTGAACGTGGGGATTGTACCCAGGAGGGTAAGGCTCTGGAATAGGCTTAAGAGCTTTAGGTTCCACCAAAGAATTCTGGATCCAAGATGGCAGAAATTGGCTATACGGCATAAGCACTGGGTGGGAAAGAGCATTCCTTCGTTCCAAGTTGTTACGAGGTCTGTCCTGATTCGGCCGCCGATTCTGATAAGCTCGGCCATGGGCTCGATGACTTGCAAGAGAAGCGACATAATGTTCCCGATATGGCTCCCTAGGCACAATTGTCAGTCCCGAATAACGATACACAAAGGATACTGACCGCTATGAAGACGAAGAACCAACAGATTTCACCGGTTCATCCCGAGGATACCCAACATCTGTCATGATTGCATTGATCACGATTCCTTCTTCAATTTGGAAGCTACAGAGGGATTCAGTTTCACTAGCCTGACTGCTTGAAACCTTCTGGATTCTTCCGGTTTTTTTGCCATGCTCAATGCGTTCTCCTGTTCTGACCAATTCAAAGAAATTTGGCGCGTTTCCAAGCATTCTTTTGAAGTACGGACTCTGCAGGGATCCTAAAAACATGCCCAATAACTCTCGGTCTACGAGCGGTGGGTGCACTCGGGCGACAAATTCTCTCCATCTCTGAACATACTTCCTGAAAGGTTCATTGTTCCTTTGAGACAACTCTTGCAACTGCATGCGACGAGGAGCCATGTCTAGATTATAATCGTACTGCTTCAGAAAAGCTCTGGCTAAATCCACCCATGATCGGATTTGATTGCTCTCTAACTGCATATACCAACTCAGAGATGCCCCAGTCAGACTATCCTGAAAGCAGTGAATCATCAACTTGTCGTTTTGCACAAACGAAGTCATTCTTCGGCAGAACATCACCAAATGTTGCTTCGGACAACTATCTCCTCTGTACTTCTCAAATCTCGGCGCTTTGAACTTAGGAGGTAACACCAGGCCAGGAACCAAACACATGTCTATAGCATTCAGGTTAACAACATCTTTGACTTTCACGACTTTAATTTGTTCTTCCAACACTTGGAGCCTTCTAGCATACTCAAGAGCTCTTGGGTCTTCATTTCTGACTATCGGGCTCTCTCTTTGGATATTTGCTATAGGGAGAACAACACCTTGCCTGTTGATACGAGGAGGGCGTTCATTTCAGACAACAAACTGCTCACATCGATCCTGGTCCCTAACCGGAGGTTGCACAAATTGGTCTACAGTAACGTTGTTCACTTGCGGAAGGTCTTCCTCAGACATAGAGCCATACAGATTAGTCATCATAGTGAAACCTGTCAAGGTTTTAAGAGACTGGAAGTGACTCTCAGACATAGCTACCAATAACCTTCAACGGATTTTACTGCTCGGTTTTGCTCAGATCTGCTACAACCCCTTGGTCGTCTCTTAACAATCAACAGTTGCTTAGGCCAAACCCCGGATAATCACCTTCAGAATCAAAACACGGCTAGATAAGAGCTCTGGCTAGCTGGAGAATGATATGCAATATGATGCAAACATGTTTATGAAAATGTAATGCAAGATGCAGCAAACACGGGATCACAGCCCCCCACAATCTCTGAATACTGTTGCGCTGCTGACTGAGTACGTTCGTTCTGAAGAGAAGACCAATATATCGGGTTGGCTGGAAGTCAAGTTTCCTGCAAAAACCCTCCCACTCACAGGTATGGACCTAAACTGGCACAAGTTCGGCATCCTATGTGGTCGTCGGTGTCACAGACTTTCAAGACTGATGATACGACACCCAGAAGGTGTAGCATCATCATCTCCTGAAGAGGCCTCACTTAGCCAACTTCCAAATGATCGGTCCCCAGAGTCGACAATCCTCCAAACCAACAACCCCCTCAACCCAAAGGGTTGAAAAAGAAGTCATCCGAGAGAACCTCGTCTGAGCGTGGATTTCATGAGACACTGGTACATGCAAAGCATGCCACTAATTTCCACAACTAATTCTAGGTGCACTCAAGCCTGGGTCTGGCTTATCACTCAAAGGAATATCCCCCACCCAACAACACAACAACAACAAATAATAGAAATACAAAAATAAACACCCAAAGACAAGCTAACAAGCGCTAGGATTGACTCTCTTAAGGGACGTTGGATCCCAAATGCATAAGGAACCATCGCAGTCCCCAGCAGAGTCGCCAGCTGTTGCTACTGCGAAAAATCGGCGCCAACTAAACAGAAGAGTCGCCACCGTGCGTTATTTATCCCAAAGGAGGGAAATGAAACGCTCTAAGTAAACCTACCGCAAAGACGGGAAAGGAATGGTCATCGCAACCAAATCCTGGATTCGGGAGTCGGTTACGCAAGGGGAAGGTATTAGCACCCCTCACGTCCGTCGTACTCGACGGGATCCACGCTTGCTGGTTCGTCTAAAGGATGCAAAACAATCTATCTACGGCTGCTAAATCTAAACGGAGGGAAACTGACTCGATAGAGCATCACACTCTATGCCTACGTATTCTCAAGAGAGAAAGTCAGAGTCATCGTAGTTCGGGAAACTACAGGGAATTGGCTCGCCAATACTTCGCGTCTTGTGCCTACGTACTTCCACACAACATGGAAGATCAGAGCTTACGTAATTCAGGCTAACCACGGCTAGACAGGGTGTTCTCGATCACACGGGGGTGAGAGATTAAGTTGGTTCTAGAGGTACGGGAACCTACGGGAATTAGAACTACGGTTTGGTCTCAAATGCGCAAGGGCAAGAGAAAGAATAACGTCAGTCGTCAGCGGGAAAGTCTCGATCGCACGGTAGTGAGAGAACAGAGAGGTTAGTTGTTAGTGTGCTCGCTAGGATATCGCATCCTATGCCTACATATTCTCATTAGATATGAGAAATCAGAGCAGCTGTAGTTCAGCCTACTACAGCTAAAACGGGGAACGGGGAAAAGGGAGAAGGGAGCTCGCTAGGATACGGCATCCTATGCCTACGTACTCTCGTCGGGCACGAGAGATCAGAGCTAACGTAGTTCGACGGGAAAACGAATCTCGATTGCACGGGGGAAAGAGAAGGGGTCTCAATCGCCTGAACGCGAGAGAAAAGGGGTTTCGCTCGCACGGGGCGAGAACAAAGAGGAAGCAGACCTACGCCTAAACGGGAAGGAACTCGGGACATACATGCAAGAACCTAAGAAGAAACTCCTCAACTGCCATTTTCTTTGTATCTGACGATGCAGCCCACAACACTCAGCGGTTGCCTGAAGACTTGAATAAGATGGTGATGATGCTAAACGAAGCAGCTCCGTTGGCTCCTTACATGCGCGCAAGCTCCATTCCAATCTTCTCCTCTCTGGATCTTTGATGATGACACTCGAATCAGGACCCATGTAACGCTTAGACCGTCATGGTTCGACTTATACGAGAAATCGAACTCTAAGAGGTAGCGTATCAATATCCGTGTCAAAGACAAGATAGAGAAGTGATATCGAAAATCATTCTCCAATTGAATCGTGTCACATGGCCAGCCAGAAATAAAATCGAGAATAAAATCAGATAGAAACGAAAGTAGGAGAGAAAATAGGAGACAAATCCACTAACAAATGAAAATAAAAGTCTACTCCTAAAATACGGCAATTAAAGTCCTAAGGGAACTATATCCTAAAAAGAATTAAATCTATGAATCTCCTAAAAAATTACTCTTAAAACCTATGCTAAGCAATATAATATTCTAGGAAAATAAACTCCATAATTCCTATACAAAAATACGCTATGATGTTCTTAAAGGGAAATAACCTATAATTTCCTATGCTAAGAATTAATAAAATTCTAGGAAATATTAAACTATCCCTAAAACATTACAATTAAAATTATAATACAAAATGTTAACACTAATAAAATGCACAGGGGGGATTAGCTATTACAAGGGGGTATGCTTCAGCAGAAATAGGGAGAGAGTTGGGCCCAGCCCAAGACCTTGCAAACAAAAACGGGGAGGGGGTTCAGAAACAAAAACGGAGGTGTGTTAGAAAAATAGAGGGCTTGGCCCACGAAACAATCAACAAAAAAACGAAGAGTGAGGAGAAAAAAAATGAGCAGGTGGGCCTCAAGCCCAGTTAGCCAACAGATCCTCTTTCCTCTCTCACATTCTGAACAAAAACCAAAACCCTAGTCTCCTCCAAGTTTCTCAATCACTGTTCATTCTTCTTTCCGTCGTTTCTCATTCTCTCTCTCTCGTTCTCAACACCTCTGTCTCCTTTTCTCTCTCGCAAACTATCTCTCTAACCTCCATCTCATTCTTTCGCCAATCACTCAGTCTCACAAACTTCTTAGATTTTCAACTCCAATTTATTGTTCCAACATCCAAAACGAAAGAAAAAACCATAAACAAACTTAAACCGAGATGTTGTGATGATCTCGCTGAAGAAGATATAGACGGAGGATCTGGAAAGAGCGTGCGTTGTTGAAGATCTTGAGGAATACGAGCATGCATGTGACGATCTAGCGCTTCTTGTTGAAGGTTAATCGCGAAGCCTTTGGACGTTCTTGATAAACGATGATGATTTGAAGTTAAAACGGATGAATGCTGTCCAAACAATGGAGAAATCTGGAAACCGAGGGAAGAACACTTAAAGGTTCTTGAATGTTGTTGAAGAACAATGATGATTTTCTGGAAAAAATCACAAGAACGCTGAAGAACTTGTTGAAGAACGATGATCTGATGAATCTAGAAAAAATGTATGATTATTTCGAAGATGATGAATGTCCTTCTAAAAAACATTGAATGCTGTTGATGATATTGTTGAATCCAGAAGAAAAATGGCGAACTCGGTGGTGATCTGATGAACATTGATGTTGTTGTTTGATGATCTGAAGAAAGAATCTGGAAAAAATTGAAGGAGCAATGAATCGGATGAAGATTTCTGGGAATTTTGGTTTTTCGTTGGTGGTTGCGGCGGTCGGAGATAGTTAGGGTGATCGCCGGCGAGTGGTTACGGTTTCCGGTGGGTGGCCGGAGGCAGCTGCATGGCCGGCGAGAAGGTTGGTAGTGGTGGGACAGTTGGTGAGCATGCAGAGTGGGAGAAGAGGGTGAGGACACGTGGTAGAGTGGAAGGGTTGAGAGTGCCAAGTGGCACTCATGCCTGATAGAAAAAATGAGGTGGAAGAACCCTGATTACACGCGTGGCAAACCTTATATGGGACACCTGGCGCACTGAAATGGACCTGGGAATTGGGCCCTACAAAAATGCACATCTGGCCCATGATGCAGACTCAGACTTAAATGATTAGTGACTAATGGCTTGGATTAAGACATGATTAATGCTGGGTTAAAACTAACTAATCAGACTTAATAATAAAACGAGCATTAAGATGCTAATTAACTACTGAAACTGATTAATGAAACTAAAAATGATTAAGACTAATCCTAATTAGTGAACTACACCATTAATGACCTAATTAATCTACAAACCATTTAAATTCTATATAAAATCTGTAAAATCAATAATAAAACTAATAAAACTATATTATTCTAAAGAACTAATATCTATTAATATTCTAAAAACCCTATTAAAATCTATTTAACTATTAATATTCTCAAAACTATATTGAAAATCTATATTAAAAAAACTATATTATTCTATTTAATAATAAAACTAATATCTAATATACTAACAATCTATTAAAACTATTTAAAAAAAAGGAATATCTATTTAAAAATCTAAAAATCTATTAAATTCTATTAAGAAAATATCTATTAAATTCTACTAAAAAATATTAACCTATTTAATATCTAAAAATCAAGTAAATCTATTAAAAAACTATTAAAATGCATTAAAAATCTAGAAAATAGAAGAGAAAATCCTAAAAATGCCAGGAAGCCGATTAAATCGATTAGAGAACAATTGCGCAACCATAGCGAAACCCGGGCACCGAGATGGCCTGAAAACACAGGGAACGAGCACCAATTCTCAAAATACACTTATTCAAACTGGCCTGAACTGCCTGAAGCGCCAGGGGCTGTAATCCCGATAAAATCAATCTGACTGAGAAAATTGCAATGCATGCAATATGCGAATGCGAATGCAAAATGCGTCAAAACATAAACTAGATATGAGAACCGGTTGGTCAAATTTTGGGGTGCAACAGTTACTGCTATTGAAGAGGCTCAAGACATCAGCAACATGAAGGTTGATGAAATCATTGGCTCTCTACAAACCTTTGAGATGGGGATGTGTGAAACTGTTGAAAAGAAGAACAAAAGCATAGCTCTTTTGTCAAATACTGCAGAGGACTCAGATGAAGACAATGGTGAAAATGAAGAGAATCTGTCAGAAGCAATATCATTGCTTGGAAGACAATTTAACCAACTGATCAAAAGAATAGATCATAAGTCTAGACCTAATGTCAAGAACACTTCTTCTGACATCAGTAGAAGAGGTAAATATGAAGATAAGACTAACCAAGACAAAGGAATTCAGTGCCATGAATGTGAAGGATATGGTCACATTCGAGCTGAATGTCCCACTTACCTAAAGAAGCAGAAGAAAGGACTAAATATCACTTGGTCAGATGGAGATTTTGAGAGTGGGTCAGAAGAAGAGTCTGCAAGACATGTCACTGCACTAAATAGTGTATGTGTATCTGATGATGATTCTAGTGAAGATGAGCTGACTTTTAATGAGCTTGCATCTTCATATAAAAAACTATGCATCAGAAGTGCATAAATTTATCAACAAGGGGAGAAGCAAAAGACAATCATAAAGGAGTTGGAGGCTGAGAAGAAGGAACATCTTGCAACAATAGACTCACTCAACAGTGAAGTCAAGTTGTTATACTCCAAACTTGATCAAATGTCAAAGTCCATCAGGATGTTAAACAATGGGACTGATACTTTAGAAGAAATTCTACAAAGTGTTCAGAAAGCAGGAGACATGTCTAGACTAGGATTTGTTGATAAACAAGAACCCATCTTTGGCTGCAAGAGGACAATGTTAGAACACAGATTGGTTCTTAATAATAACTCTTTGTTTTGATGATAACTGTTAGGAAATTTTATATTTAAGAATTATACTGAAGGTGAGATAATACTTAGAAGGGGGGTTGAATAAGTATGAAAGATTAAGCAATAAAAAATAATAACACAATTATTTTTATCCTGGTTCGTTTAAAACAACTACTCCAGTCCACCCTTCCTAGAGTGATTTGCCTTTCTCAACAAGGACTTAATCCACTATTTAATCAAACAGATTACAATAATAACACCTAAGAACAATTGTTCTTAGTCTTCTCAAGAGCTACTGATTCCAACTGAATCCTCTTAAGGAAAACCTTTACAATCAATGTAAATCAAATACAAGAGTATTAATGCTTCTATAAAGCTTTTATCACAACAGTGATTTTTCTCTTAAGTTTAAGTACAAGAAACTCTAAGAAGAATATGAAAGAATGAGAGCTTTGAATAATATGATTTCTTTTCAGCAAATTGTGTTACTGAAGAATTTGGTGGAGTCTTCCTTTTATAGGCAGCTGATCCAAGGATGCTGAGCGTTGAAAAGAGAGTCCCAAAAAGATCTGAGCCTTTTTGTCTTCACATCAAGTGACCTTTCCTAGAAGTAGATAGCATAGAAAAATCCTTTTTGTCTGTGTTATTGTGTCTAGCACAAATGAGGAAAGAGACGTTGATTTACTCCAACGGATATAATCTTTGAATATTTCTTCTTCAGTTTTCAGCAAGTTCTTCAGAATCTGAATGAGTCAGAGTCTTCTAATGATGTTCAGAACTTTGCTGTATCAGAGTCTTCTGCAGCATGTGTGCTTTCAGCGTGTTGATCATCAGAGCATATTTGACACAGAACTTCAGTACTTGGCAGCGTTAGTACTTTCAGAAACTTCTGTAGAATTATGCTTTGAGAAACTCTTCAAACAATATTCTTCTTTGCTTCAGATGCTTCAGCTTCAGATGCTTCTGACTATCTTCAGATGCTTCTACTTTAGAATGTTCTGGAGCTGCTTGCTTCAGATCCTTCTGGAGACTACGCTCAGGATCTTCTGTAAACAGCAATCAGAATCTTCTAATGAGTGCATCTGGCGCTTCAGAGTCAGGATAACTTCTTGTATACAATTCAGATTTGCTTCTAGAGAGTTAATACCAATTCAATCTGCAGTAAAACTCTCAAACAAAATTTAGAGTATATATTTCTTAAATATAAAATTTCCTAACAGTTATCATCAAAACAAATAGTTATTATTAAGAACCAATTTGTGTTCTAACAATCTCCCCCTTTTTGATGATGACAAAAAGTATCAGAAATTTTATTTAACTGAACATATAGAATTATAACCCCCTCTGAGATGATGAATCTCCCCCTGAGTTAAATACAAAAAAGAAATAGAAACTTCCATTTTGTCTTGTGTAATCTTCAGAGTTAGATCTTGTTTGTTCTTATAATATTTGAAGGTCAGAATGTCTTGCAGATTTAAGATTCAGAGTTTGATAAATAGACAAATGATCTGAGAGACTCAGAGTTTCTTTTATAGAATGTACTTATCAAATGTTCTGAAATAGTCAAGTTAAATGTTAGATAGAATAGATATGTCTGAAGATTCATTCTGGTGAAGTTATATTAAACAGTTAAGATCTATATTTTCTCCCCCTTTTTTGTCATAAGCAAAAAGTAAAAACTTTTAAAAAGACAAATAAAAGGAAACAGTAAATAAGATAATTAGATGGAGAAAACTTGATTCATTCAAAAGATCAGATCAAGAGTACATAGGCAAACATCAGAAGATATAGCAATAAGGTACAAATGCAAACAACAGATGCAAAAATATTAGAATGAAAAAAAATCTAAGAGTGTTTGGACAAAAGCATCTTCAATAGATCTGTAATCTCAGAGGAGGATTGCTCTTGCTTGGACATCCACTTAGTCATAGTATCATTCTTTTCATCTTGCTTTGACATCCATTCTGTCATATCCTCAGACTTCTTATCCTACTTAGCCATCCAGGATTTGATCTCTGACTGTCCAGCTTCTAGAGCAGCAATCTTATCTTCAAAATCTGGATGTTCTTTCTTTATTTCAGATGAAGAATTATGAGGAGGTTCTGTAGCCTGAACAGAGTCAATTCCCATAGGTTCTGTAGATTCTGAAGAGGGGTTTACCAGAGTCATAGCCAATGCATTATCAGTAGATTCTGTTGATGGTGGAGGAGCATCTAAACGAAGCAAAGGTTCAGTTTTGTTGACAGTCCAGAATAGAGTCCTTTCAGCTCTGAGCTTTGCATCATCAGAACAGATGTTCTTCAGATTTGAAGCTACAGTGTTGAATCTGTTGATGAATCCGCTCCAGATGATGTCAGATTCTTTGACATCCATTGTTTCTGAGCATTTCTTCTGAACAGTACCTAAATACATCTGTATTTCTTGCAAAAATGTTTGAAATAAATGATCAATATTAAGTCTGGGCAGTGGTCGTAACAAGGTTTCCAGATTTATAGGTTTAGGTTAGGGAGTTGGTGGAAAAAGTGATTTTTGGATGGAAATCAGAGGAGGAGGATAATATGGAATGAAGGGTATCTCAGGAGCTTTTTCTTTAGATCTGACTAAAGCATTAAGCAAATGAGGCTTTGGTCTTCTGTTAGGGGTGACTACATCAAAAGATGCATTTGAGTAGGGTTTGAAAGCAGATTTTGGTGGTTCAGCAGATGCAACAGTGTTATCAGATGCAATTTGCAGAGCTGAAACAACAGCTTTACCAGATGTTGCAGATATTGTTGCTAAAGATCCTACATTGGTCATTGATTGAATATATGAAACAAGCACAGATGGAAGAGCCACTGTGAGTTTTGGTTTCAGAGGTTTGAGGGGTTCAGAAGGTTCAACTCTGTCATAAAAATCTTTCAGTTTGAAACCATAAGATAGATTATGAAAAAGAGAAGAAACCTTTGGCACAAGATATAGAAGATGTTGGAATGGAGTTGGGGATTAATATCTCAGATGATGGTGCAGGTGGAGTAATAGGATCTGGAATGGAAGTTTTAGAAGGTATGGTAGGTTCAGGTTCAGGTTCAGGTTGGTTTATCTCAGAGTATTTGTCAGATGGAGAGATTAGAAAATCTGGGTGGATTTCTGATTCTGAGGAGTTAGAGGATGTTGTTGGTGTACAAGAGGTAGAAGATACTTGAAACACTGGTTTTAAAGGTGTGATATCAAGAACTTCTGTCTCAGGGATGTGAGGTTCAGAAGTATTGGTAGGTTCTGAAGGAATTTCAGATGGTTTGGATGGTGGTTCTGATGAAACAGGAGCAGAAGTTACTTTTGTAGGTTCAGAAGTAACAGGTGCAATGGGTTCAGAAGGTGGATTATTTGATGGTGGATTGTCAGAGGCTTTTTCTGGTTGAGAGTCTTTTGGTTGGTTCTCTGGATGTTCAGATGATTGTTGTTGAACAGATGTTTGTTGTTCTGATGGTTGTTATTCTGATGGTGGTTGATCTGATGGTTGTTGATCTGATGGTGGTTGATCTGATGGTTGATGATCTGAAGGTTGAGGTCGTGGAACAAAGTGTTTGATATGAATTTTGGGTTGAGATGGTTTTGGTACAGAAACTGCTGATGTTGTTGTTTGTGTTGGAACAGGTGTTTGTTTTTGTGAAGAAACAGAACTGGGAGCAGTAACAGAAGTGGTTTGTGTAGAAAGTGGTTCTGGAACAGACTTAACATTAGAATCATTAATAACAAGTTTTGCAGAAGATACGGAAGATTTAGTACCATTTACTTTTATCCTCTTGGCAGGTACAAAAGCAGCTTCTTCAGAATCCTTTCTCTTCAAGAGCTTCTTGGGCTTCTCAGCAATCTTGACCTTCTTCTGAACAGGTGCAGATTCTTCTACAGGCTGAGTCCTTTTCCTCTGGAGTTGTGCTTCTTCTTCTCCTGCATCTGGTAGTGGTTGTCTAGCTAGCTGAATCACATTAGCAGGAACAAGTTTTCCTTCCTTCTTGCATTCATCAATATACATAACCACTATATGTCTGGGCTCTTCAGCAAAGAATAAAGGAAAGTCATCTACAGGAACCCTCTTATTCAATTCTGACATATTTAGCTTCTTGGGAGCTGTTGTGAGTTCATCAACAATTTTGAGTCTCAGAAGACTTTTAGCATTCAGAGGCTTTCCCATTATAAACTCTAATTCCTCTGTAACTCCAGCAGCGTACAGAGCAGTTACCAAACCATTCTCAGTAAGAAGATCTGAGATCAACCTTCCAAAGGGGATCCAAGTTCTGATCTTCTGTCCTTTCTCTTTCACATATTCTCTAGATGCATTGATATGGTTCCACAGATGCATAAACAGAATGTATGGAAGATCTACCTTGGTGCTCTGACTAAGGCAATACATGAAATAGAGTTGTTCATTATTGACATAGTCTGGAGAATTGGTTGACTTCCTGTGGTGGATGCATCCCATGAAGATCTTGGCCCAGATCTTATAATCAGGCTTCAGATCTTTGAATTTGTTAGAAGCTTGACCAGCAGTCATTACTTCTTCATAAACCTCATCCATGTCCACACGCCCAGCTGGTAAGTGGGAAACACCATCTGTTTCTTCATAACCTATCAATTTTCTTATCAGATCTTCTGTGATAATAATTTCTTTTCCCAACACAGAAGATAAGATGAATTTGGGATAAACTGATGCATGGATCCAGAATTCTTTCACAAGGAGAGGGTAAACTGGTCCAAAGAGCCTATCAAAGTACTTAACCCATCCTTGAGCTCCAATGATGGAACGAAACTCAAACCCATTTTCTGCCAGAGAATCAAACTCAACCATAGATTCACATAGAACTTCCAATTTATCAACAGGCGTTAGAAGTGTTCTTTTGGGAGGAGAATAGGGAGCAACACCCAAGTTTTCTGAAGTTACAGCAGCCATAGAAGATTGGAACTGAGCAGCTGTTGATGATGAAGTTGCCATTGAAGGATGCTTTTTCAAACGCTTAGGTATATGGTTTTTATGCAGAGAAAAGAGGAGATGAAAACGCATGTAATTTCTGAGAGTGTGAAAAGTGTGAAAGTGAATACAAGTCAAGTATATATACTAAAACACTTAGGCAAATCAATAGTCAGAAATATGCACGTTTGAACAAGCATTAAATGAATAGAATAATAGTCATTTCAAAACATTAATTGCTTCTGACAATTTTGGGGGGAAAACCAAGGTTCTTACTATTCAAACTTCACCTCAAACGTCTCTTCAGTTATGTACACGCCACCTCTTCAAATTTGGTGTGACACGTGTTTGCTTGCATGTTGTTCTGAATTCTCTTAAGAAATGAAAAGTTAGCCAACGTTCAGATCTTCTAAAGATTGTTAGTTCAGAGTTTCACAAAAGAAATATTGATCAGAATAAGATAAGCAATCAGAAGTAATACTTCAGAGCATTAAGCATTTTTGTATCTGAAAAAAAATTTGCTTCTGATAAATATCATTCTGGACAAAAATCCATACCAATATTTTTCAGAATAAAATTGAATCTATCTTCAACAAGGGGTTTTGTAAAAATATCTGCCCATTGATGATCTGTATCAACAAAGGCTAAATTTATGATTCCCTTCTGAACATAGTCTCTGATGAAATGATGCTTAATTTCTATATGTTTTGCCTTAGAATGTAAAATGGGATTCTTGGACAAACATATAGCAGAAGTATTATCACAAAAGATAGAAATGTTACTTTCAAAAATTTGATAATCTTCTAGTTGACTCTTCATCCAGAGCATCTGCGTGCTACATCCAGCAGCAGCAATGTATTCAGCCTCTGTGGTTGAAAGTGCAATTGTGGGTTGCTTCTTGCTGTACCAAGAGATTAGATTTCTTCCTAGAAATTGACAACTTCCAGAAGTACTTTTTCTTTCCACTCTATCTCCAGCGTAGTCAGCATCACAAAATCCAACTAATTTGAAATCATCAGATTTTCTGTAACACAAACCCACATTAGAAGTACCTTTCAGATGCCTTAGAATCCTCTTGACAGCTATCAAGTGTGATTCTCTAGGATCTGATTGGAATCTAGCACACAGACAAACACTGAATAATATGTCAGGTCTAGAAGCAGTAAGATAAAGAAGAGAGCCAATCATACCTCTGTAGAGCTTCTGGTCTACTTTCTTACTTACCTCTTCCTTGCCAAGTGAGCTAGTAGGATGCATTGGAGTCTTTGCCAGCTTACTGTCAGACATGTTGAATTTCTTCAGAAGTTCTTTAACATACTTTGTCTGATGTATGTAGGTGCACTCTGGAGTTTGATTAACTTGGATTCCTAGAAAGAATCTGAGTTCTCCCATCATGCTCATTTCAAATTCTGCCTGCATACATGTAGCAAACTCCTTTCCAAGCATAACATTTGTTGATCCAAAAATAATATCATCTACATAAATTTGGCAAATTAGAAGATCTTTCTTAATCATTTTACAAAAAAGTGTTGTATCCACTTTTCCTCTGATGAAATTCTTCTCCAGAAGAAAATTGCTCAATCTCTCATACCAAGCTCTGGGAGCTTGTTTTAAACCACATAGAGATTTCTTTAATTTGAAAACATGATCTGGAAATTTTTCATTTTCAAAACCAGGAGGTTGGTGGACATAAACTTCTTCTTCTATAATACCATTAAGAAAGGCACTTTTAACATCCATCTGATACAGAGTGATGTTATTTTGTGCAGCAAAGGAAATAAGAAGGCGTATAGATTCTAACCTTGCCACTGGAGCATATGTTTCAGTGTAATCAATACCTTCTTGCTGACTGTACCCTTGAGCAACCAGCCTTGCCTTATTCCTCTCAACTTCTCCTTTCTCATTTAGCTTATTTCTGAAGACCCATTTTGTACCAATTATATTGAATCCTTGAGGTCTTTGAACTAGATCCCATACATCATTTCTGCTGAATTGATTTAGCTCTTCTTGCATGGCAATAATCCAATCATTGTCTTGCAGAGCTTCATCTACAGAAGATGGTTCAATTTCTGACACTAGTCCAAATAGTGATGCTTCAGATGATCTTAGAAAGGATCTTGTTCTGATGGGATCATCCTTCTTTCCAATAATGACATCCTCTGGATGAGAAGCTTTAATTCTGGATGATGATCCTCTAATATTTGACTCTTCAGAAATGTTTAGATTATTCATCTGAGAAGTTAAAGGAGTAGCATCTGGAGTTGCTTCTGGTTCCTTCACTTGAATTTTGTCTGCTTCTGGAACTTCAGAGTCAATAAAGACTACTTCCCTATCTGCAGAGTTATCAACCTGCTTTGGCTTTTCAGAGCCAAGCTTATCATCAAATCTGACATGAACGGATTCTTCCACAATCTGTGTCTCAGTGTTGTATACTCTGTAGCCTTTAGAGCGTTCAGAATATCCAAGCATGAAACACTTCTGTGCTTTGGAATCAAACTTGCTCAGATTTTCCTTAGTGTTTAACATATAGCAAATACATCCAAAAGGATGAAAATATGAAATGTTGGGCTTTTTTTTCTTCCACAATTCATAAGGAGTCTTCTTCAGAAGAGGTCTAACAGACACTCTGTTCTGAATGTAACAGGTTGTATTGATTGCTTCTGCCCAAAAATGTTTTGCCAGATTTGTCTCATTGATCATGGTTCTGGCAATTTCTTGCAAAGTTCTGTTTTTCCTCTCTACAACCCCATTCTGTTGTGGAGTTCTAGGACAGGAAAAATCATGAGCAATGCCATTTTCAGAAAAATATTTTTCAAAATATTTATTTTCAAATTCACCACCATGATCACTTCTGACTTTTATAATTTTGAAATTCTTTTCATTCTGGACTTGCTTGTAGAAGTCAAAGAACACAGAATGTGACTCATCCTTGTGTTTTAAGAAATTTACCCATGTCCATCTACTAAAGTCATCAACAATGACTAATCCATACTTCTTGCCTATGATGGATGCAGTTTTCACTATTCCAAACAGATCAATATGAAGTAATTCTAGTGGTTTAGAAGTAGAAACAACATTTTTTGATTTGAAAGATGTTTTTGAAAACTTCCCTTTCAGGCATGCTTCACAAAGAGCATCTGAAATGAACTTCAGATTAGGGAGACCTCTGATAAGATTCAGTTTATTAATCTGAGATATACGTCTCATATTAATATGGCCCAATCTTCTGTGCCAGACCCATTGCTCTTCATTAACAGACAAGAGGCATTTAACATTTTGAACTTTAAGTTCTGAAAGATTTATTTTATAAATGTTGTTTTTCCTCTTACCACTAAATAGAATAGAGCCATCCTTTTGACTAATAGCTTTACAATATTTTTGATTAAAGGTAATATCATAACCATTGTCACTTAATTGACTTATGGACAATAAGTTATGCTTTAACCCTTCAACAAGTAAAACATTAGTAATAGAGGGAAGTTTACCATTTCCAATAGTGCCATATCCAATGATCTTGCCCTTCTGGTTCCCTCCAAACTTCACATCACCTCCAGATCTAAGTTCCAGGCTTTGGAACATAGACTTTTCTCCTGTCATGTGTCGTGAGCATCCAGAGTCCAGGTACCATGATTGGTGTCTTGACCTTGCTGCTAAGAACATCTGCAACAGGAATTATTTTGTTTTTAGGTACCCAGATCTTCTTGGGTCCTTTGGGGTTAGTTGGTTTGTAGGTTTGTCTAAACTTCTGTTTTTCAACATAATGTTTATTCTGACTTGCCTTGGGTTTAAACACATAAGTATTCTTCTCAGAGCTTGTGTGTTTAATGTCATTTAAGTGACCAAATTTAAATTGAGAATACAGAGGTGTCTTCTTGATGAAAAGTTTTTCAACAGGTTTTGGATTGCTTCCAGATGAAGATTCATATCCAATACCTCTTCTGTTGTTTCCACTAACACCATAGATCATGGAAGCCATCTTGCTTCTGTCTATGCTCTTAGTAAGAAATCTCTGAAAGCTAGAGTCATATTTTTCTAAAATGTTTTCACATGACTTAGTCTCAGATTCAGATTCTTGTTGAGTTATTTCAAAGTCATTTTTGATTTTCAGATTAATTTCTTTTTGCTCAACAAGTTCTGTCTTCAGAAGATCAATCTCAGATTCAAGATTGCTTTTCAGCTTCTTGTATTTGAGTTTGATATTGTTATAACTTTTAAGAACTTCTATTAAAACTTTTATAAGTTCTTCTTTGGTAAGTTTAGCCATTACCTCTTCTGTGTCATCATCATATTCAGAATCTGATTCATATCCTGAGGTACCTTCCTCTTGATCCTCTGTGCTGGCCATCAGTGCAACATTGGCACATTCTTCTTCTGATTCAGAAGATGATTCAGATTCATTTGAGTCATCCCATGTTGCCATCAGAACCTTCTTCTTTTTGTTAAACTTCTTCTTGGGTTTTTCTTTCTGAAGTTTGGGGAAATCATTCTTGTAGTGCCTAGGTTCTTTGCACTCATAGCACACAACTTCTTTCTTGCCAGATATTCTGTGCCCAGAAGATTCCTTTCTATTATCAGATCTTCTGAAGTTGTTGAACTTCTTTCCCTTGTGCTTCCAGAGTCTGTTGATCCTTCTGGACAGCATGGATAACTCATCCTCTTCTTCAGAAGAAGATTCTTCAGAGCTTTCTTGAATGACCTGCAAAGCTTTAGCAGTTTTGTTAGATTTTAATGCAACAGATTTACCTTTTTCTTTCTTCTGAGGTTCATCTTCCTCAAGCTCAATCTCATGGCTCCTCAGTGAGCTGATGAGTTCTTCTAGAGAGATCTTGTTCCAATCTTTAGCCATCTTCAAGGCAGTCACCATTGGTCTCCATCTGGTAGGCAGACTCCTGATGATTTTCTTTACATGATCTGATGTAGAGTATCCCTTGTCCAGAACTTTCAGCCCAGCTGTGAGTATCTGAAATCTGGAGAACATGGCTTCAATAGATTCAGAGTCTTCCATTTTGAAGGCCTCATACTTCTGGATCAGAGCCAGAGCTTTTGTCTCCTTAACTTGAGAATTTCCCTCATGAGTCATTTTTAGGGATTCAAACATATCAAAAGCAGTTTCTCTGTTATAATTTTTCATACTCAGTATGTGAAATTGCATTCAATAATATAGTCCTGGCTTTGTGATGATTTCTAAAATCTATCTTCTGAGCATCTGTCATAGATTTTCTGTCAATCTTCTTGCCATTCCCATCTGTGGGATGGACATATCCATCTATGACTAGATCCCATAGATCAACATCATATCCTAGGAAAAAACTCTCAATTCTGTCTTTCCAGTAGTCAAATTTCTCCCCATCAAACATTGGGGGTTTGGTGCTGATCCTATCCCTTTCTTCATATTTATTGTTAATATTGGATATTGAATTATCAGCCATTGTAACAAATAAATATATATCAAAGTATTTCTCTCTAGATCTTTACTTACATTGTTAAGTGGTAGCACACACAGAACCGGAGCTCTGATGCCAGCTGAAGGTGAGATAATACTTAGAAGGGGGTTGAATAAGTATGAAAGATTAAGCAATAAAAAATAATAACACAATTATTTTTATCCTGGTTCGTTTAAAACAACTACTCCAGTCCACCCTTCCTAGAGTGATTTGCCTTTCTCAACAAGGACTTAATCCACTATTTAATCAAACAGATTACAATAGTAACACCTAAGAACAACTGTTCTTAGTCTTCTCAAGAGCTACTGATTCCAACTGAATCCTCTTAAGGAAAACCTTTACAATCAATGTAAATCAAATACAAGAGTATTAATGCTTCTATAAAGCTTTTATCACAACAGTGATTTTTCTCTTAAGTTTAAGTACAAGAAATTCTAAGAAGAATATGAAAGAATGAGAGCTTTGAATAATATGATTTCTTTTCAGCAAATTGTGTTACTGAAGAATTTGGTGGAGTCTTCCTTTTATAGGCAGCTGATCCAAGGATGCTGAGCGTTGAAAAGAGAGTCCCAAAAAGGTCTGAGCCTTTTTGTCTTCACATCAAGTGACCTTTCCTAGAAGTAGATAGCATAGAAAAATCCTTTTTGTCTGTGTTATTGTGTCTAGCACAAATGAGGAAAGAGACGTTGATTTACTCCAACGGATATAATCTTTGAATATTTCTTCTTCAGTTTTCAGCAAGTTCTTCAGAATCTGAATGAGTCAGAGTCTTCTAATGATGTTCAGAACTTTGTTGTATCAGAGTCTTCTGCAGCATGTGTGCTTTCAGCGTGTTGATCATCAGAGCATATTTGACACAAAACTTCAGTACTTGGCAGCGTTAGTACTTTCATAAACTTCTGTAGAATTATGCTTTGAGAAACTCTTCAAACAATATTCTTCTTTGCTTCAGATGCTTCAGCTTCAGATGCTTCTGACTATCTTCAGATGCTTCTGCTTCAGAATGTTCTGGAGCTACTTGCTTCAGATCCTTCTGGAGACTACGCTCAGGATCTTCTGTAAACAGCAATCAGAATCTTCTAATGAGTGCATCTGGCGCTTCAGAGTCAGGATAACTTCTTGTATACAATTCAGATTTGCTTCTAGAGAGTTAATTCCAATTCAATCTGCAGTAAAACTCTCAAACAAAATTTAGAGTATATAATTCTTAAATATAAAATTTCCTAACAGTTATCATCAAAACAAAGAGTTATTATTAAGAACCAATCTGTGTTCTAATAGACAAAGCTTGAAAACCATGGGACAAACAGGATGTCATGACCAATGTCACAACATCAGGGGGACAGAAACATGAAACAGACCAAGAGAAAGTTTCAAAGATGGAGGTGTTACCACTGTGGAAGATTTGGTCACATAAAGCGCTTTTGCTTCAGGCTGCATGGATTTCCCGGCCACATGCATCAAGTTAAACCCAAACAGGTTGCTCCTATATCAAGAAACGACAATGGGTTTCTAAGAATGTGGCACTAGTAGCTCATACCTCTCTAAGGATGCCAACCAAAGAAGACTGGTATTTTGACAGTGGCTGTTCCAGACATATGACTGGGATAGAGAACCTTTTGATGAACATCAAACCTTATTCCTCAAGTCATGTAACCTTTGGTGATGGAGCTAGAGGAGAAATAAAAGGTATTGGAAAACTAGTCTGTTATGGTTCTCTAAAACTGGATAATGTCATGTTGGTGAAAGGACTGACTGTAAATCTTATCAATATCAATCAGCTCTGTGACCAAGGTCTCAGTGTCAAATTCACTAAGGGTGAATGTGTTGTCACAAATAGAGAAGATGAGGAAGTCATGAGGGAATCTAGATCTAAGAATAACTATTATTTATGGGAGCCAAAAAGTAACTACAAAGTCTTGATCAAGGAAGAAAAGGAGGATCAACTGTGGCATAAAACAAGTAGACATCTTTAAAGGATAAAGAAGACCATATCCAAGGAAGCAGTAAGAGGAACTCCAAAGTTAACTCTAGATGGAAGAACAAGCTGTGGTAAATGTCAGGATGACAGGAAAGAAAAGACAACACTTCCAAAGAATGCACATCATAGAAATCTAGATCTGTTATACTAGAAGTTGATGGAGTCCATGAAAGATAACCAGCATAAAGGGAGCAATGTCACTCAGGATGTCATGACATTATATTGTGGCAATCTTAGTACCATTAATATGAATCCAATTCAGCCTAATGAAGCCATGTATAGGGATAACATACATTACTCTAGAGAAGATTGTGTGGAGCTTGGGAATACTGAGCTACAAATGGTTGACATGTTCACAAGAAATATCAAGGCTACTCAATTTGAAGATTTAAGAAGCAAGTTGGGAGTGCGTATTAATGAGGAATTATAGCAATTATTGGTAATAGGTGTCGCTTTCGCGAAAATAAGGTGCCGGCAAAACAGAAGAGTCACCACCTTTCGTTATTTATCCCTCGGAACGGGAAAGGAAACGATCGGAAAAACCTGACGAAAAGGGTAAGACAAGGTCGTCGCAACCGTTGTCTGGGTTCGGGAGTCGGTTACGCAAGGGGAAGGTATTAGCACCCCTCACGTCCGTCGTACTCGACGGGATCCATGCTTGTTGTGTTTACTGGACGGGTTGGTTTTATCTATCTACCTATCAAGGCTGGCTTAAAAGGAAAAGAAAATGACTCGGCAAAGCGTCGCGCTTTATGCCTACGTATTCTCATCAGAGAATGAGAAATTAGAGTCAACGTAGTTCGACCTACTACGGGTTACGGGGAAGGTGGCTCGCCAATACATCAATATTGTGCCTACGTACTCTCAACAGGTATGAGAGATCAGAGCTTACGTAGTTTGGGCTAATACGGATTACGGGGATTCAGATTCATCTATTTTATCGAGTAGGGCTAAACAGCAGTTCCAGCAGTTAGGGACAAAGCCTGTTTGCGGTGACGCTGAAGTTTAACGACACTCTTTTCTTCAGAAAAGCTTCCTTTGAATTATGGGCCCACGGGGCAAAAAGGTTTGAAGTTTGTTTTCTGTCTTTTACAGAAGAACTGTTTTTTATTGTGTTTGCAATTTCAATCGCACTAAAGACTATGACCTGAGAGTGAATGCGTCGCATGTCACCCAAAGGGTACCATACTAAACATCCAGACTGTTGAAAAGAAGCTCTCCAACAACCCTTTCTCAGATAGCTTAAGGCTCGTAGCGTACGAAAGAAATCATTCATGATTACTGTATCTTAAGCTGCTTTGAGATGAGAAGGGAACAGGCTCAACTAAGGGGAGACTATCAAGTCCTACTGTTGTCATGCCAAGGATTCATCCTATAGTTGAGGTTTGAAACAAGGAACTCCTAGAAGTTATCATGCATAGGTTTCAACCTAAAGTTCTATCATCACTTCCTTATCAAAGGAAATGAGAGTCCTAAGGGATCATGTCAATGATAACCATAAACAGATAAAGCATCCGCTTAAACAGTAAATAGATAAACAGTAAAATGCATGCAATGCAAGTGAGGGAGGAAATGTGTGTGGGGTGTCAGCCTCCACAAGCTCATCTCAACCTCAAACCAGAATGAATAACAACAATCATACAGAGAGTAAAGTAAAGTGCTATCAAGCAGAATCTAATAACAACTGTAATCATACAGAAGAAAAGTAAAGTGCTATCAAGCAGAATCTAATAACAACTGTAATCATACAGAAGAAAAGTAAAGTGCTATCAAGCAGAATAAACCACATGGGCAAGGGAGCAGGGCTCTACCGAATACCCGCAAGCAAAGCCACACAGTAACAACACAAGCAGAGGGAGCAACCCAACCTATAGTGCAATCATGCTCCTAGATTAAAGTCAGTCTAGATATGGACTTATTCTAATGCATCAAGCAAGTCAAACAAGGCACATCAGCAATACAGAAAAGAAAACAGACAAGAAAGCAGATCAACCCCTCTCTTACTCCAAGCTTCAGCTCTTCTGACAGCAACTCAGTCTTCAGACTCCAATCACTCTTCAAGGCTATCATCTTTCATGACAAATATCAATTTGCTTCTCCAGGTTTCCACCCTTCAACATAAGTTTCAACTTAATCTTCACTTCTCCAAGCTTCCAGCTTTACAGTCAGTTCCACCCTCAGGCTTCACTCCTAACTACAAGTATCAATCTGATTCCTTCAGGCTCTCAATGCAGTGTAAGTATCCATGAACAGGTATCAACTTTCCCTCTGCTCCTCCTACAAGCCTCAGCTTCTCAGAGTGGTCTTCAATCACTTAGAAGTGTCAACTTCATCCCTCAGTCTTTAAGCTTCAGCTCTTTATTCAATATCCATTGGGTCTTCAAGTATCAACTTGTTCTTCTTGCTCTTCAATGAAGTCCTCATCTTCAAACTCAAGTCCAACATCTTTCAAGATACTCAGACCAGAAGAAATCACTTAACTGGATAAGCTAGGATATTAAACTGCTTATTGACCACCAAAGGAGGCCTATAAGGGTTTAACATCAGAAGAATGGTTCCCTCAAAAGTTCTACTTCCTAGGTACCATCACTTATCCCTCCAAAGGAGGGAGGTGAATACCATGGAAGGACTTTTAATCATTGGGAGGAATGGAAGCACAAGATACTTTCCATGTTTGTGAAAGAAATCATCCTAACTACAAAGCTCTCCCTATGTCCTATCTCCTAATCTTCATCAGACACCTTCAGACACCCACAAAATCCAAAGCTTCAAGCATCCTCAAGCAAATTCAAGCATCCTCGCCTTGTCTTCAACTTGTCTTCAATCTCAACCAAAGGCAAACCAAACACAAACCCTAATCTAAGGGGACTAGAGAAGTTAAACTAGTTGAATTAGTTGATTAGGATCACCTAAAACCTAGCACTAAAGTTAGTCCTAACTAAAATACTAAAATCAATTGTAAAATCCTACAAAAATTACTATGGGAACCTAGGTAAATCATGACTCTACCACATTAATTTCAAAGATCAAACCATCAAGTTAGACCTAGAACTAAAACCTACACTACAAGGTATCAACCTAAAACCCTAAAAAGGAAGCATCTAAATATCAATCTAGAAGGCACACCTATTTTCATCACAAAAAAGTTATAAAACTACTATGGGATCATACATGTCTAACCTAATCACACACAAAAAAATTAGGCCAAGAATCATCACCATGAGACAAAATTCTACAAAAATATGCATCAAACATAAACATTTTAATATCAATTAAAATGCAAAATTCCAATTAAATCAGAAATTATATGAAATGAAAATATTTTTTCTCTAAAAAATACTAGACTCAATCATGAGTAATATGCAAAAAGAATGGGTTGAATTGGATTAATATTCAATTTATTATGAATTTTCCAAGAATCATGAAATAAATGGAAATTAAATGAAAATCAAATGAAAATAATGAAGCGTGCGGTGTAAATAGCATTCATTTTCAGTTCAAAACGTGGGTTGGGCTTGCTGGGGGGTGTGGATAACACTCAGATTATTAAGCCCAAGGAACCAAATAAATGAAACACAACGTTTCATCAGAAACTCTTCACAACTCAGCTTTAAAACACAGCCCTTGATCTTCTCCCAGTCAATGTAAAAACATGATCTGATGGTGAGAACTTCATCTTCTCCAATTCAAAGCTCTGAGCTTCGCGCCCAGCTCCGGCCACCGTCGATGGAGCTCCGGTCGTCTCCTTCAACCCTAGCTCTTCCTAGAGGCCTCCAATCCAAGAGGTCAAAACATGAAACACACTCCAAATCTTGCCACGAACTCGATCATGCCACTAGTTTCTTCTGAAACCCTAAGAATCATCATCTCCCCATCTCAACCGAAAATGGTGATCTTCCTATTTTGTCTCTAATTCAGCAATTAGCCATCTGAAAACCATCCTAGGCCATTCTACAACTAATCTAACACCCTAATTCAACCTAATTCTACCTAAATCAAGCTAGGGGAACAAGGTTACAAACCTGGAAATTCTTGAATAACAGATGCACGAAATCTCCACTTCAAGCTCTCAAATCTTCTGGACACGATCACTGAACCACCTCCTTGCTTCTGTATGTAAAAGATTCAATGGAGAGTGCTTCAATCTTGAAACACGATGAAGAGTTACAGGTGCTGAAAATCACTTGCTCCCACACGATCTAGCCACCAATTCTTCTTGGAAATGATCTGGAATCAATCCTTGATACTCATGGAAGAAGAATCAATCAAGAAAATGGAAGGAAATGGAGGAAATTGATGAAACCGATTTCAATTGCAATCTATGAAAACTCAATTCCAAACTATACTCAATCCTTCAATGATCACCAACCTCTGCCATGGATTCATTCTACTCAATATATAGATGAAGTTTGGATGATCTAGAACCCTCTAGATCCTTCCAATGAGATTTTACACATCTCATGTCATGAGATTTTGAACCACTTATCATGCCATGCTCAATTCTGTTTGCAGCTTGAAATTCATATCAATCTCCTTCAATTTCTCCCCTAGTGACAATTTGGAAGGGTTTAGCTTGCCAAGTTCCTTACCCATGCCTCAATTTTAAGTTATGCATATGTTACTTAATATGCAAGCAAGTGCTTTTCAAAGCAAGTCCATGATTTATACCTCAAATCAAAATATGGCTAAACCATTGTCTTTAAAAAAATTTCTAGATTCAAAATGATATACTACATGCCATGGTTTGGATGTGTAGGTTGAACATATCAATTTCCAACTTTGACTTATTTAACTTATGCCCTTATTTTTAGGTCATTTTTGCAAATTTGAGCTACAAGAATTTCCAACATCTCATGACCTCCTTACTAGCCTTAAAGCATCATTTTGAACAAGTTTGATGTTGAGATTTTTCCATTTGAAGCTTGGAAATAGGAGTTATGGCCTTATGCTTGAAATGACCTGTAATCTCCAAATGACCAAAATGCCCTTGACTTGTCAAAGCCATAAGTTGAGTTCTACAAATCCTATCAAGGACTTATAGTACTCTCTAGAAATCTAAGGAGATAAGGAACAACATTCATGTTGACCAAAAGTTCATAGGAATCATACTTCTTGGGCAACGTTTGATGCAAGTTGGGTAACTTTCAAGGCCCCAGATTCACATACCTCAGATGACCTGTAACTTGTCAAAGTCATAACTTGAGCTCTACAAATCCTATCAAGGACTTCTAGTACTCAAATTAAATCTACGAACAAGCTCTACAACATTCATGTTGGGGGCAAGATGAGATGACAATCACATCTTAAGCTAAACTTCCTTGAAGATAGGGGTCAAACTAGGGGATTTTACACTGTCAAGCCTTAGAAACCCTAGCCTAAAACTTCCCAAACTCTTCAATCATGATTAGTTAACCTTGGAATCATCCTTAGAACATCTTAATGCATCAATCCCATGATCACATGGCTCTTGGATTAGGTCTCAACCTTCAAATCATCAGTTGACTTAGGGTTGACCCAGTCAAACCCTAATTACACCACTCATGGCTAGGTCTCTTTAATCTTGTACAATGACCTATCTAGGCTTCATGATGGCTTTCAAGACAATCTCATAAGCTCTCTCAAGGCTTCAAGTCCACATCCATGGCTTCAGAATCATCTGAGGTCTTTCCACAACTCTCAAGTCTGAGGATCTTTTCTCTTCTCTGACAAAGACATCAACCTTTGAACACTTGAATAACCTTCTTAGCTAGCTTCAAACTCTTGTGTAGCTCTTGATGGGTAGTCATACCTCTTGATCTCCTTCATACATGTCAATGAAATGCAAATGATAATGCTAATGTGAATGAAATGAAACATAAGCTAGGTAGAGAAATGTTGGTCAAATTTTGGGGTGCAACAATAGGGAATTGTATTTTGAAAATTAATCATTTGTTGATTGGTCAAAATATTGAAATCCCCCCTCTCTTGTAACCTTAACTCACTAGCCCCTACCCACTATACACTTACTTCATTTGGTGCCCATACCACTTCTTCATCTTCCATACCTCTCTCAACAACCACAAATAACCTTCTCTCTCTCGACCAACGTCTCTCAAAATGTCTCAACAACCAAAATCTAATTCTTCCAAGAAAATGACCACCATCGATGATTCAGGTTCTGGAGCTAGAACTGATTATAGCAACCCAAACCAGATTCTTGAGGTAGCACCCCTGCAGATGTTAACCCTAGACGGTCAGATTGTGAAGAAACCACAGACCACACATGCAAGAAGACCTAAAGAACTAGTCACGAGTCAGGCTCCTCAGTCTTCAACCTCCATCCCTCATGAGGATATCAGTGGAGAAAAAGCTAGACATATCCACAACACCATTGCTAATTTGGTATCCAGGGTTCTGATTGAGCCACATGATGTTCCAAGAATATCCATTCCCCCTAACACTGAGGGCACTGCTCCTCATCTGGATGAACAAGCTGATGTCACTCACGATGTTGAAACCTTGGAAACGACCTTACAAAAGGAAAATGGCAAAGGTCATGCTTTTGAAAATAATGAGGTTAATATACAAGGTGAGAACAATGATGATAATGAGGCTCAGAAGGATAATGCTAAGATTGTGAACCTTGATGACTATTCAGATAATGATCTGATAGCCACAATTAACCCTAGCATAGCCAAAAGGCTCATGACTAGGAAAGGGAAGAAGGCAGCTGTGCAGAGTACTCCTAAAAAGAAGACTGCAACAAAGAATTCTCTTGTTGGCCCTACCAAAGCTTAGAGCAAGGTTGTTCTACAGAAGAGAAAGGCCCAAACTAGTACTGAATCAGACTCTAACTCAGATGTTGCTTGTGATGTCACTGACATCCCACAAAGAAGAGACCCACAACTAGCAAACTTACTGCTAGTGTTCCTGATGTTCCTATTGACAATGTATCATTTCATTATCCATCAAGTGTCAACAGATGGAAATATGTGTATCAAAAGAGATTGGCTTTGGAGAGAGATCTAGCTCAGAATGCTCTTGAAAGTAAGGAGATCATGAATCTCATCCACGATGTTGGGTTAATAAAGACTGTCACTCAGTTCTCACAGCGCTATGAAATACTTGTCAAGGAATTCATTGTAAACCTATCAAAAGAATGTGTTGATAGAAAATCAAATGAGTTTGGAAAGGTATATGTAAGATGGAAATGTGTCACATTCTCCACAACTATCATCAACAACTACCTAGGAAGATCAGATGGAGCACATCCTGATATAGTTGCTTCTGACAACCAAGTGTGTCAAGTGATTACTGCCAACCAGGTCAAAAGCTGGCCCTCAAAAGGAAAGATGGTTGCAAGTAAACTGAGTATGAAGTATGCCATGTTGCATAAGATTGGTGCTACAAACTGGGTGCCCACAAATTATAAATCAATTGTTGCAACTATCTTGGGGAAGTTCATTTATGTTGTTGGGACCAAAATAAAATTTGATTATGAAACCTACATTTTTTATCAGACCATGCAGCATGTAGACAGTTATAGTGTCAAAGGCCCCATTGCCATTTCCTTCTCTTATATGTGGAATAATATTGAATCAGTATTCCATATCCTCAAAGAGAATGACTCTGCATGCAAGAGAGAAAGCCCCTTGTCTTTCCATCACAAGCTGTTTCAAGGAACTCATGTTCCTGACATTGTCATGACATCTGCAGAAACATCAAGGGAAGTTCTAAGATAGGGAAAACGAGGTTATTGCTATGCTCAAAGAAACATGCAAGGATTTGGAAACAAGGAAGCAAAATCTGGAAAAATTGATCAGGTCTCTTGAGCAAGATGAAGACACTGCATTTACTGATAATGATGAGGATAGGCATGATGATGGTTCAGGGGAGGATGATGGCCAGGAAGCTGAATCAGAAGGAGCTGCTCCTAGTTCTAAGGAAGATTCTGATGAAGGAGACAGTAAAGATGTTGAAGAGGATAGCTCCAGTTCTTCTGAGGAGGAAGATTAAATTGTCTGCCTTGGTGGTTTACTGATGGTTTGCTGGGTGTCTTGGGCTGATGGTCTGCTATTGGTTTGGCTAGCTTTTCTTTTTGGTTGATATTTTTTTGTTTGCCTTGACAGCATGGGATATTTGTTGTGCTCTTCATGAGCTTTGTGTTGTAATAATCCTTTAACTTTGTGTTTCCAACTATGTATTTGATCTAATTTGTGGCTAAAAAGGGGGAGAAGTAGTAGTAAGTAGTAGTAGCACATTTAGCTATTTGTGCCTTAGCAGGTTAGTTGTGTGTATGCATCAGCAGGTGTGCTGATAATGTTGTTGCGGGCTGAGGAGGGTTTAGGTGTTAGATGAGGTTGTAGTTTGCTTCTTGAATGTGTGTGACTGCAGGTTGTGCTTGGCTGATGTTATGTGCATCAGTTGAGGGGGAGTAACACGGGATGGTGTGACATCTGTAGTTTGGACTAGCAAGTGATTTCTTTTGGCTATGGAACATGTGTGATTCAGGATGTCATCCTGGATGTCTTGACATCCATAATCCAGAACAGTCTGGATGATACTATGTGAACAGGTTAATCCTGAGTGGCTGGAAGCTGATATATTTGTGTGTGTAGATAACTCTGATATGGTACTACAGCATGTGTGTATTAATTGGTAGTAGTAGCTAGTAGCTTTCCTGCATGATTAGATATATGGTATGAACTTTTTGCTGCTTGCTCTGTGATACGATGACAGAGTGTTTTAGCCAAAATTTGCCAAAGGAGGAGTTTGTAGATGTTTTTGATTGGCTGCATTTTATGGTAAAACATTGATGTATGTGAATGCCATGACTGATGTTATGACATACATAATAAGTATGTTGCAGGGTAAGTTTGGATAGCTAAGAGCAAAGTATGTTGGATGTCATGTTGGATGTTATGACATCAAGCAGCTGGCATCAGGGCGCGTATTTTAGGTTCTAGTATAGTGCATGAGGAAGCTCAGGCTATACTTCAGGAAACATTTTAGGAAGCTTGGTTATCTCAGGCGAAATGCCAGGCATGGCTGAGGATAACCTAGGGACCAAACTATTAGTGTGCAGCTTAATGAAAAGAGGTCTTAACTGGGTTAAACCTAATTTCTGCACTTAGGCCCAAGATCTTTCTGCTGCTTATAAATAACAAAGTAGAAATCCTAATTAAAGACAGTTCTTGGAGGTTGGGCAGAGCTTTTGAGATAGAGAGTACAAAGTGTTTGTAAGTGAAGAATTCAGTCTGTCTACTATGATCTTCACGTGGTTGTTTGTGTCTTAGGATTACTTGTGAGCTTAGCAATTATATCTTGGATGATTGCATTGGACTAGTGTGTTTTGAGCTGTACTCTGTGTGTGTCACTCTAAGCTTTTAAGCACGAGTATTGTCTCTCTTGATCAAAGCTGTGAAGCAGATCAAGGTGTGTTTGAAGTGTGACTTCAATTTGTTAGACTAAGGCACGGATCTAGAAGGGGGGGTTGAATAGATCCCTTTTAAAAATTTGAGTGGCGCTACCAATAAAATTGGTTTTCAAAATTGTTTTCAAATGCGGAAGCGGCCTTGGAAAATATAGTCTAAAACGAACAACTATTGGAGAGCCGGATATGCGTCAAGCAGATGAATTTAAGACGATAACGGATAGTAAATCACTACACACTTTTATGCAAAACTCAGATGTGATTCACTCGTACTATTTCCTTATTCCAATGATCAAAAATTACACCAAAACTAGCAGCAAAATTAAGGCAATTTTAGTTCAGCACTTTTGTCGAACAGTTGGTGTGCACAAATACCTTAAATGATATTTGTGTTGAATGAGTGATTGAAAAAGCCTTAGTACAGTATTTCTATTGTACTTAGTAGTTAAAAAACAGTGTTTCACCAACTCACTCAATCAATACTACAATTTGACAAAATCACTTATTCTAGAATCACTTAATTTTTAAGCTGTAATTGAAAATGCAGAAAATAAAGGAACACAAGATTTGATGAGGCAGTTCCCCCAGTCGTCCTCGCGTTGGGGTACGTCTGCCCTCAATTCTACAATGAGAATTGAGATATGTATTGAATAGATATCACCTGTTTGGTAGAACAGTTATACACAAGAATCGATAGACAATTGATACAAACAATCTTAATGTTGCTGATAATTTCTACCACTTCTTGCCCCTTGATTCAAGATGAATCAAGTCCTCCAATTGATGTGAATGACTCCGATTGCAGCCACCTTATTGACAACTCTTCCGTTGATCAAACCTTCGGCACGGCTGATCTTAGACACACCCAAATTGAACCCGGAACGTCTTCAACCTTTCAACGCCCTAGCTACTAGATTGATCAACCTTCCGCTAATCAATCACCTTCGCACTCGCTTGATTGTTGAACCGACGATTCCGTAACAAAAGCCTTCAAAACCTGTAGTCTTGATAGGTAAAACCTCAAAGGTTTTCTCCCAAGAAACACCTGCACCAGCTTCCACTCGAACCGGATCTTCAATCATGCGTTCGAACCTTATCACCGTCGAGCAAACACAAACCGCAGCAAAAAATTGATTATCTGTAATTTGAGGATTTGTGAGTTGATTGAACGATGAAGATGAAGAACACTGATGCACCTCTTTCACGTTTCTTGACCTGAACACTTTCTCACAATGCTTTCAAAAATGTTCTTTGTTAAAATTGAAAAGACAGCTATTTATAGTAATATACAAAACAGACAGTTGACAGATCAATGAAACATAGCAGAATTTCTGTTTCTGCGCGCGAACGGTCGACCATAGGGTCGGCGTGCGCTGAGCCGTGTGACACTCAAACTGTCATGCGCCGAGTCAGCGGTCGACGCATGATCTTCATGCGCTGAGCCGTCTGATTCTTAAACCTGCATGCGCCAAGTTAACGGTCGACGCATGACCTTCATGCGCTGAGCCGTGAGAACTGAATGAAACTGTGTGCTGACGGTATCTGCAAAAACATAAATTTCTACAGCTTTTTGTGCATTACGTCATTGTAAAAATTGAATCATAAGTAGCGTGAATGATTTAAACAAAAGAAGGATATCTCTTAGCAAGTTGTCATCATCAAAAACCAGAGGCACGCTTGTGTTGGTAGATACTTTGCCTTCACATTCTCCCCTTTTGATGATGGCAACCTACTGTTACGCAACACGAGATAGGTATAGGTATGCTCCCCCTTTCTTTTACAATTATAGCGGTCGTAATCATCGTCTATCTACTGCTCGGTTATAGGTATGCTCCCCCTTTCTTTTACAATTATAGCGGTCGTAATCATCGTCTATCTACTGCTCGGTTCTCCCCCTTTGACAACATCAAAAAGAGGTAAACTCGTGACACAATAACAACACATTGAATCATGCATGAATGAGATACCAACAGATGAGAAGTAAACAACAGTTATACATACGATGGAGATAACAGTTAATAGATTACAGAACCACAAAAATGTCATGATAGCAACATAGAAGTAAGCAACAATCATAGTGAGTTTGGGCAGAAAAGCAAAACACAACAAACAAAATGAATGCAAGCCAAAACAGGAAACAACAAATGACATATGAGCGCATGCTAATAGCCCCGTCCACGTCCGCGACCACGACCACGCCTGTCATAGTAATGAGGATGGCGTTGGGGATGAGCTAGATCAGTAAATTCTTCTGTGATGTTATTCAAAAAGTCAAGACTGTCGACAATGGCGCGCTCTTCAGCTTGATGACAGTGAGTTAGAGTCTCGAATCGAGCGTCCAACTGAGTCGACATTCCACTGATCCGTTCATTTTGGTTATGCAGTTCAGAACGAATTTGTGCCATTCTTTCATTTTGATCCCTCATGAATTTTTGCTGTTGTTCCTGCATATTGGTCATAAAATTTCGCTGTTCCAACTGCATCGACTGCATCATTTCTAAAATCTCCGAATTGTTTGACGGTTGTTGAGGAGAAGGTGGGTCTGCAGTGCTTGGTTGATACGGCTGATAGAATTTGCCAAGGGTGGTCCACCCGGTGTATTGCCATTCACCCCAGCCTTGGTTATTCTCCTCATCCTCATTTTCCTGTTGGTTTGAGTAGGCAGACCAGTTATTGTGTTGATTGACATCTTGATATGTTTGTTGATAGTTTTCAGAAGGCACGTATGGTTGATGACCTTCATTAATATCGTGGTCCAGCTGAGTCTCATCAGCGGTTTCTTGTGCCTCTCCTGCATTGTCACCTTGATTGTCTTCATCTTCACTTGAGCTTCCTTCTGCTTCTTCATCTTCTCCACCCTCTGACTCATCAGCACTTTCTTCACTCGAGGAGGCAGCTGCAGCCATGGTTGAGCGCCGATAAAATCTGTACTTTTTGAGCGACTGATCCCACACATATCCCATCATAGCAAAGACCTTTGAACTGAACTCTTTATCGGAAGAAATTGGAGTATACGGAAAAGACGGGTAATTGATACCTGCAGAGTTTAAAGCTTCCTGAATGAATGAGCCATAGGCGAGCGCGGTGCCTCGCTTGGAGTCTCTTAGTTCATACATCCGGCTTGTAATATAGTACGGCCAGTTATGGTCGACTCAATATGCAACAAACAGCAGATTTTTGTATTTTACCATATTCAGAGGTACATGCTATGCAAAAATGATGTCATGACATATATAAAAAAAATATCTATATACATATGCAGTAGATGTCATACAAATTTAGCGTAGTATAAGCGATATGATTTGAGATCAACAGGATTATCAAACAAAGAGAGAGAGAAAGAACAATATCACCTTGATGCCTGATTTGCTTGATACACAACATACTTATACTTACACGAATATCAAATTGTTAGAAGTACAACAGCATGATTGTTTGAATGAAATAAGATAACATCAGCAAATATTATTCCCGTTCCGAAATGTCGAGGATGCCAAGTTCTCGGCGGATATGAAAGAAAGGTTCCGTTGCTAGCGGCTTTGTGAAAATGTCCGCTAGTTGGTTTTTAGTGTCAACGTGTTCAAATACAACATCACCTTTCTCAACATGGTCCCTAAGAAAATGGTGTCGAATTTCTATATGTTTAGTGCGAGAGTGTAATACGGGATTTTTGGTAAGGTTAATAGCGCTAGTGTTGTCACATAGGATAGGAATACGTTCAAGTTTAAGATTGAAATCTAGTAGTTGTTGCTTAATCCACAGAATTTGAGCACAACAACTACCAGCGGCAACGTATTCCGCCTCGGCCGTTGATAAAGCAACTGAAACTTGTTTCTTGCTATGCCAACTAACCAAGGAGTTTGAAAACAAATGACATGTACCACTAGTGCTTTTCCTATCCGATTTGCACCCGGCAAAGTCGGAATCGGAGTAACCTACCAACGAGCAATCACTACCCTTAGAATACCACAATCCATACTTCGGGGTACCTGACAGGTATCGAAGAATTCGTTTAACAGCTTTTAGGTGGGATTCTTTGGGACATGATTGGTATCGTGCACACATGCACACACTAAACATAATATCAGGACGTGACGCAGTAAGATAGAGAAGTGAACCAATCATACCTCTATATCGTTTTACCTCTACGTCCTTGCCATTTTCATCTTTATCCAAATTTACGCATGTAGGCATTGGGGTGTCTATGGCCTTGGATTTTGCCATGTCAAATCTCTTGATCAAGTCCAAACAATATTTTGTTTGGCTCACGAATGTCCCTTCTTGGAGTTGTTTAATTTGCAGGCCGAGGAAGTATGTGAGCTCCCCCATCATACTCATCTCGAATTCGCCCCTGCATGAGGTCAGAAAACTCTCTCACGAGATTCATGTTAGTGGATCCAAATATAATATCGTCAACATAGATTTGCACCAAAATCAAGTGCTTTCCTTGACGTTTAATGAAGAGTTGTAGTGTCAACCTTTCCTCGTGAGTACCCCTGATTAAGTAAAAACTTACTTAGTCGCTCATACCAAGCTCTAGGAGCTTGTTTGAGACCATATAAAGCTCTTTTTAACTTGTAAACATGTTCAGGGTATTCATGAGATTCAAAACCGGGAGGTTGAGACACATATACTTCTTCATTTATGTGACCGTTAAGGAACGCACTTTTAACATCCATTTGAAATAACTTAAAATCCTTTGCACATGCAAAGGCGAGTAAAAGGCGTATAGCCTCGAGTCGGGCAACCGGCGCATAAGTTTCCTCATAGTCGATGCCTTCCTCTTGGTTATACCCTTGAGCGACCAATCTCGCTTTATTACGGGTTATTACCCCGTTTTCGTCCAACTTGTTCCTAAACACCCATCGGGTGCCGATTACTCGATGGCCTCGCGGAGGAGGGACAAGGTCCCATACCTCGTTTCTTTTAAACTGATTTAGTTCCTCTTGCATCGATAAAAACCAGTGCTCATCGAGTAGGGCCTCTTTGGGGTTTTAGGCTCTATTTGTGAAACGAAAGCGAAGTGATAACAAAAGTTACTTAGCTTAGATCGAGTGGTGACTCCCTTTGTGATGTCTCCGAGAATATTGTCAATTGGATGATCTTTACACGACTTCCAAGCTTGAGGGAGATCATCGTTTGTAGGCGGATGAGCTTCCTCAGTTACCTCATGGTGTGCATCCTTATCCTCCTCAATTTTGACTCTATCGGGTTGATCAATCCCCGTTTCGCCACCTTTGAGTATGTCTTCTGTGGATGTACCTGCACCATGAACAACACTATCCTTTCCGACATTTCTCGGATAGGACTCATCAAACGTAACGTGCACAGACTCTTCAACAGCTAGTAATCTTTTATTATAAATCCTATATGCTTTACTTGATTGCGAGTACCCTAGAAAAATGCCTTCATCGGCTTTTGAATCAAACTTGCCCAAGTTTTCCTTTCCATTGTTTAATACAAAGCACTTGCATCCAAAAACATGAAGGTGAGAAACATTAGGCTTTCGCCCTTTTAAAAGTTCATACGGAGTTTTGTTTAGAATGGGGCGGATGAGTACCCTATTCAAAACATAACATGCCGTACTAATGGCGTCGGCCCAAAAGTATTTTGGTAAACCACTATCATTAATCATTGTTCTTCCCAATTCTTCTAAAATTCTGTTTTTACGCTCCACAACCCCATTTTGTTGAGGAGTTCGTGGAGCCGAGAAGTTATGATCGATGCCATGGTTACCGCAATATTCTTCAAATAAATGATTTTCAAATTCACCTCCGTGGTCACTTCTTATTGACACAATGTTTGTATTTAACTTATTTTGGGAGAGCTTGGCAAATCTCTCAAAAGCGGCAAACGTGTCACTTTTACTCACTAAGAAGATGGTCCAACAGAACCTAGAAAAGTCGTCCACTATTACGAATCCGTAATAGTTTCCTCCTAGACTTTTGATCCTAGACGGCCCAAACAAGTCCATATGAAGTAGTTCAAGAGGTCTCGTTGTTGAAATAATCTTTTTGGATTTAAAGGAGATCCTCGTTTGTTTTCCTTTTTGACAAGCATCACAAAGGTGATCCTTGGTGAACTTAATTTTGGGAAGTCCTAGTACTAGATCTTTTGAGACAATCTTATTGAGTAAGTCAAAGTTGACATGCGCTAAGCGCCTATGCCATAGCCATGAGTCTTCACTCATAGATATGAGACATTGATCGCTTGTTGGGGATACCACATTCAAGTCAAGCATATACACATTGTTTACTCTAAAACCAATAAACACATTCTTCTTATCACTTTCATGCACAATTTTGCAGCAATCTTTTGAAAAGGAAACATTGTAACCTTTGTCGCATAATTGGCTAATGCTAAGGAGATTATGTTTAAGGTTTTCGACAAGCAACACATCGGAAATTGTAGTAGAGGAGGGATTACCTATACTACCTTTACCTAGTATCGCTCCGCGGTTGTTATCACCGTATGTTACATACCCTTTCTTCTTAGCCACGAAGTCTATGAATAAGGATATGTCTCCAGACATGTGCCTTGAGCACCCACTATCAAGAACCCATCTTCTCTCGGTGGACTCGACACATTTCACCTGTCAAAATATAACTTAGAAAAGGGAGGTACCCAATGGCATATTGGGTCCTAATAGGTTAGCAACAAGACGGTTGCGTTTGGGCAACCATTGGTAGATGCCTTTAGGAACAAGAAATCTCCTAAATCGACATTTACCAATGGAGTGGCCTTTCTTGCAACAGTAAAAGCATACAAAGTCGACATTAGAATCACTTTCACTTGCTTGATCCCTAATTACATATGCATATTTTTGATATGGGTTTATCATACTTTTTCTAAAATCCTTTTTATCGATTGCAAATGTAATTTTAGGTTCAAGTGCCTTGTCTAATTTGGCCTTAAGGTTTCTAACCTCACCTTGCCAAATATGACAAGTATCACAACCAAAGTTGAAAGGATTACTATTGTCCTTACAATCCGATTCATTATCTTTCACAATGGAAGCCTTAAGGTCCTCTAATTTCTTTTCGGACTCTAAGACTTTGTGCTCTAAATATGTAAAAATTCTTCTATTAGAAGCAAGTTTCTTAAAGGCTTCAGTTGCTTCCTTGTGTAAAACATCGAATGCGGTTTGTAATTCGGAATGAGACATATTAGATGACATATTATATCTAGAGTGACGTACCTGTTTCTTTTTCTTTTTCTGATTTGCGGAGAGACATAGATTCACGGACTCTTCTTCATCACTAGAGCTTTCATTAGAGGAGGAAGAATCACTGTCGCTTTCCCACGCGATGTACGCCCTCCTAGGCTTTGATGCTCTCTTATGTGACTTCGATTGTTCCTTTTCTTTTCCCTTGTTGTTCATTGGACAGTCCGGTTTGTAGTGACCGGGCTTTCCACATTTATAGCACGTTCCTCTAGTCTTTTTGCCTTTTTGATTGTCATCTTTGGAGAACCTTGATTGCCTTCGGAAATTTACCAGGTTCTTCTCCGAATGTTGGATGCCGTTCTTTCTCACGTACCGGTTATACCGTTTAACGAACAGCCCCATGTCCTCATTTATGTCTTCTTCTTCGTCGTCGCTTGAAGAATAATCACTTTGCTCTTTTGCTTTAGACTTCGAGGAAGAAGCCTTAAGAGCTATGGACTTCTTTT
>CAWUDS030002219.1:7527564-7568424 GCA_963859935.3 Lathyrus sativus | reverse complement strand
TTGAGGTTTGTTGGCCTGTGGTGTCTTCTTGAAGGTGGGAGCTGATGGAAGTCCTGTTGGAGCTTGCAAGGATGCAGTGGATTGAGGCTTAGTCTAGGAGCTTGTTGTCTGTTTGTGAGGTTCGAGATCCTGAAGTTTGAAGGGAGTTTATGGTACTTTCCTGAGGAAGGCACTATGAATGACTTTCATTCTTTCTTCTCACCTCTTTCGTAAGTATCCAATGATGTCGGAGCCGACTTGTGAGTTTAATTTCTCCTGAGGAGGAATGTAAACTGATCACATGTTGTTGAGCCACATGGGATACGATTCCTAAGTGGAAGTCTCCTAGTACTTTCCTGAGGAAGGTCCTATGGGTCTATTCACTTAGTTCCACTAGTTCATCTAGGATTTCGCAAGTATCCAGTGATGTTGGAGCCAACTTGTGAGTTTAATCTCTCCTGAGGAGGGATGTAGACTGATCACAGTTGTTGAGCCACGTAGGATACGATTCCTAAGTGTCAGCCTCCTAGTACTTTCCTGAGGAAGGTCCTATGGATCTGCTCACTTAGTTCCCTTAGAGCATATAGGTTCTTTCCCAAGTATCCAGTGACGCCGGAGCCTTCATGTGAGTTTAATCTCTCCTGAGGAGGGATGTAGACTGATCACAGTTGTCGAGCCGCATAGGATATGACTCCTGAGTAGTAACCTCCTGGTACTTTCCTGAGGAAGATACCATGAGCTTGTCTGCTTAGCTTCCTTTCTCTGGTAAGCTTGTTCTGAAGCTTGGAGACTGGGATTGATTCCTCCTGCTTAGGGTTTTGATTAGTTTTTGCTTAGATCCCTGCTTAGGGTATTGTATAGAGTTTTGTTTAGAGATAGATTAGGAGCTTGTTTCAGGTTTGTTAGGGGCCCTGCCCAGGGTTAGTCTCTTTGTATTGTTTGACTTGTGTGATGTTATGTGCATTAGACTTAGGTATTCATCTAGATAGTTCTGAATAGGTGCATCTTAGAAGTAGACTTTGTGTGCATGAGAAGTTGAGGTGGTCCTCCTTCTGCTTGTTTGTTATTGCGTGGCTTTGCTTGTTGGTATTTGGTAGAGCTGAGCTCCCTTGCCTTTGTGGTTTGCGGCCTTTGCGCCTTGTTTGTCTAGGTGTTGCATTCATGCATATTTTCAGCATTCCTTTACTTTGCAGTTTCTTGTTTGTAGTTTAATCCTGTTGCCATGATCCCTTAGGAGCTCTGACTTCTCCGTGGCGGAGTTGTTATGATAGACATTAGGATGGTCAACCAGGTGTGATAGCAGTAGGTAGATTCCCCTGTTTCTCAGCTATAGTTCTAGGGTTTCCCTTTCCTTTCTGTAGGAGCTTTTTGAGTAGCTTGACCCGTAGTTAGCTGAACTACAGCTGCTCTGATTCTTCGTTCCAGACGAAGATATGTAGGCATAGGATGCGATATCCTAGCGAGCACACTAACGACTAACCTTTGTTCTCTCGCGGCTGTGCGATCGAGACTTTCCCGCTAACGACTAATTGTTTCCCTTTCTCTTGCCCGAGCGCATTTGAGACCAGATCGTATTTGTAGGTTCTAGAGCCTTAGAGACCAGTTTGTTTTCTCACTGCTGTGTGAGAGCCCCTGTTCACCCGTAGTTTAGCCGAACTACGTTTGCTCTGATCTTTCATATCAGATGGAAGTACGTAGGCACAGGATGCGATGTCCTGGCGAGCAACCTTTCCCCCGTTTAGCCGTAGGCAGTCGAACTACGTTGACTCTGACTTTCCCATTGCACGAGGGAATACGTAGGCCCAGAACACCGTATGTTCTGTCGAGTCCTGTCCTTTTATTTTCTTTTCAGACCAGCCATTAGCGTAGATAGATAATACACCCTTTTACCTTTAAACATCAAGCGTGGATCCCATCGAGTACGATGGACGTGAGGGGTGCTAATACCTTCCCCTTGCGTAACCGACTCCCGAATCCAGGTTTTGGTTGCGATGACCATACCTTTTCCCGTCTTTGCGAGGTTTACTTCGAGCGTTTCCTTTCCCGCTCTGAGGGATAAATAACGCACGGTGGCGACTCTCCTGTCAAGCCGGCGCCGATTTTCGCAGTAGCGACAGCTGGCGACTCTGCTGGGGACTTATAGCATCTAGGGACTTTTCCCATCCCTTATGCTGGGACCGTTTCCCATCCCCTACGCGAGTCAATCCTAGCGCTTGGGTGTTTATTGGTTGGGTGTTGTGCATATTGTGTTTTACTTTTCTGCACTTTACTTTTCTGTACCTTTACCTTTCCGCATTTATTTTCCAGCATTATATTATTATGATTATTGCTGTGGGCAAAGGGAGGTTACTGTGAGTGAAAGCCGGACCTGGGCTTGAGTACACACCTAGATATAGTTGTGGAGAAGTAGTAGACGAACCTGTCTGCTGAGCAGGCACAGTTCCCTACGAAAATCTGCGCTCAGACGAGATTCTTGCAGAGGTGCTCCTTTCCGGTCCTGAGGATCTGAGGGGAGTCCAGACGTGAGGATTGTCGACTCTGGGGACCGATCATTTGGAAGTCAGCTAAGTGAGGCCTCTTCATGACTTGATGATGCCACTCCTTCTGGGAATCGTATCGTCACTCATGAAAGTCTGTGACGCTGATGACCGCATAGGATGCCGTACCTTTGTCCGTGGATTAGGTTTATCCTACCTGTGAGAGGGACCGGGTTATTGCAGGAAAACTGGCCTTCAGAAACCATGATTCAGTACTTTTATCAGATGGTGTTCTTGATTCATCTCCAGGTGTGTTGTCTGGGTCAGATGGGTTTCTTATCTGAGGTTGAGGCTATTATCAGATGGTATTCTCGTCAGATACAGGGGTTCAGATGGTTTTTCTTACCAGGGGATTGATATTTTGAGTATCAGATGGTAGTTAGTGGCATGAGGCTCTGATGGCCGTGTTGGTTTTCTGTTCTCGATCACAGAGATATTCCTCTTCAGGCTACAGCATAGCCCCTATGTTCGCAGATTGCATTATTTATCATATTGCATCATTGCATTACCATCTGCATTCAACTAACGTGTGTGTATTGCAGGTACATATTTTCCCTTCCAGTTCTGGTGATTGTTCCTAGCAAGACATGGAAAACCTGAAGAGAGTATTGCCCTATAAGTTTCCGTCGCCGAATATCAGTCTATTGTTAGAATTGATGGCTATTGCTAAGAAGAGAGGAATGGGTGACTTCAGGAAGAGATATGGGAGGATTCTGACCTACGTTTATCAGCCATCTGCCTACGAGACCAGCGGCATCTATACTCTGTTACAGTTCTACGACGCGGAGCTCAGGTGTTTTGTATTTCCCGACTTCGTTTTGGCTCCTACCCTGGAGGAGTACTCTGCACTTCTGGATATACCGATCCGTGAGCAAATGCCTTTTTATCGTACGGACGCTGAGCCTAAGCTGGCTGAGCTTTCTGCCATCCTGTGCTTGAAAGAGTCTGAGTTGTCTGGGAAGATGATCAGAAGAGGAGACGTATGGGGATTCCCGTTGGATGTCTTAGTGGATAAGGCTCGAGAGTATGCCCAGAAGGGTAAATGGGATGTTTTTGACGTTATCCTTGCTGTATGTGTGTATGGCATCGTGTTATTCCCGAACATTCCTGATTTTGTTGATTCAGATGCCTTCTATATTTTGGCTGCGGGAAACCCAGTTCCTACTTTGCTGAGAGATATCCACCATTCAACTCATTACCAGAATGAAAAGCGACGAGGAAGGAATGTGTCTTGCTGTGTACCTCTCCTATGCAGGTGGTTCACCAGTCATATGCCTAAGTCAGGCCCGTTTGTCACCTCTATTAATTCTCTAGGATGGCCCGAGCGCTTAATGGGATTGACTGCTGAGAACGTGGTATGGGTCATTAAAGAAGTATTTGGAGCTGAAGTCATACTCAAAGGCGAAGGATTCCCGAATGTTCCGTTAATAGGAAGAAAAGGTTGTGTCAACTATAACCCTTCCTTATTGATCAAGCAATTTGGGTACATACCTCAAGGAGCGCCAAAGCCCGAGGAGATACAGGAATCTCTGTATCTCACTGGGGCAATAGGGAAAGAGATGCTGACCAAACTTGAGAAAGCCTGGAAAAACTTGCACAAGAGAGGGAAGCTTTCAGGTAGCAGAGGGGATACTCGAGGTCCTAGCCCATATGTAGAATGGATTCGTGAGCGAGCTGTGAAGTTCCTTATGCCGTATCCAGCAGTTCAGCCATTGCATCCTCCTCCGGTAGAGGAGCCTACCACTGTGGACATTCAGGTCTACAAGCAGCTGATGGCGGAGAAAGAAGAGCTAGCCAGGGCTAAAGAGGCTTTAGAGCAGGAGAATGCCCAGCTTCGGCATGAAAATATTGAAACAGGATATATTTCTAAGCAACAGGCTGAAACTCTGAAACATCTGAAGACTACGCTATTGGAATTGACCGAAACCAAGAAGCGCCTGGAGTTAGATGTAGACTCAGTTAGTAGTGTGTTGACCACTAAGAAGCAAGAGCTAGACAGGGCCTACACAAAGCTAGCCAAGTTCAGAGAACACTGGGATCTCACTATGACCAAGCGCAAGGAGCGAGAAGGAGAGCTGAAGACACAGATTGCTCAGTTAGAAGAACAGGTCAAAGTGAAGAACGAAGAGCTTGAAGAAGAAGCCTGTCGCCGATACGAGGCCGAGCGCAAGCTGACAGATGCCATGAAGAACTTGGAAGACTTCCAGCATAGAGCAGATGCCAAGAGACCCAAACCTGGGGATGGTGCCAATGATAAGGCTTGGGAAGACTTTGTCAGAGACATCCAGGGGACGGTCAGGAAGAGGGATCGACTGATAGAAGGTTTGATTTATCAACCAGATCACGCAGAGACAAAGAAGATGGTCGAAGACTTCCGCAACCGTACCCGTATTTGATTTCTCTTGTATTCTGTATGTTGAGATCACCACCAGGCATGTTGGCTGGGATCCTCCTTATCCTATCAGCTGTATGGAGCATAGTTGTGTAACTTCTTGACAAGACTGTTATTTTAATCAATATATGAGGGTTTTTCAAATATTGTCTCTATGGTTTATCTCGTCTCGCTACCACCGACACTGGAATTGGAGGGAAAATATCTCCAATGCACACATGCACGTTAGCATTTTTGTATTCCTGTTTGCATAAATCATACTGCATAGCATTTCTCTAGCAGGTCAGAGCACTTATCCAGCCTTTGTTTTCACCAGAAAGTGATTCTCGGGGAATTGTTTGAGGCAAGAGTAGAGTGTTGAAGACGACCAAGGGGCTGAAGCAGATTTGAGCAGAATCAAGCAGTGTAATCAGTTACCGGTAATTGGTGGCTATGTCTGAAGGCAATTTCCAGGCTCCTAACACCCAAGCAGGGTTTACTATGGCGTCCAACCATCAGTATGATTTTATGGAAGGCTTCCCGCAAGCAGACAATCTTACTGCAGACCAAGTTGTGCAGCCTACTGTTGAGAACCGAGACCGGCATGAGCAGTTTCTCGCCCGAAATGAACGCTATCCTCCTGTTAACAATCGATGTGTTGCTTTCCCTGCGATGAATTACCGGAGAGATATTCCAGTGACCGGGTTAGTAGATCCAAGAGCTCTTGACGATGGAGAAGACTCCGAGTGTTGGAAGAGCAAATGAAAGCCTTAGAAGCGAAAGATGCCGTTAACCTGGATGCTGTAGCCATGTGCTTGGTCCCTGACCTCGTGTTGCCGTACAAGTTCAAAGTGCCGGAATTTGAGAAATACACGGGAGATAGCTGTCCGAAGCTGCATTTGATGATGTTCTGTCGAAGGATGACTTCGCTTGTGCGAAATGACAAATTGATGATCCATTGCTTTCAGTATAGCCTGACTGGGGCATCCCTGAGATGGTATGTGCAATTGGAAAGTAATCAGATTCGATCATGGGTGGATTTAGCCAGAGCTTTCATAAAGCAGTATGATTACAACTTGGATTTGACTCCTAGTCTCGTAGATCTGCAAGAATTGTCTCAGGCGGAGAATGAATCATTCAGAGCGTATTTGCGAAGATGGAAAGAATTGGCTGCTAGTGTTCAACCACCGCTTCCGGAAAGGGAACTGGTTGACATCTTCGTGGGTACTCTAAAAGGCCATTATTTTGACAAATTGTTCAGTTGCACAAGTTTTGTGGGCCTGATGAGGCTGGGAGAGATTGTTGAGAGAGGACTCAGGAGTGGAAAGTTTCGAGGTGTTCCTTACGTCCCAGTTAATAAGATTGAGCCAGTTGTCAGTTCTCAAGAAGAGTGGGAAGGAGATGATGCCACCTCAGAATCTCTAGCATCTCAGGATCAATTTTCAGACACTTCAAGTCAACGGTCATACTATCGCCGATCGCGTCAGCATGCTCCACGAAGACCAAGGAAACCTGAAAGGCAGTTTACTCAGCTACCGGTATCGTACAGTCAGTTGTTTCCAGATCTGGTCAGAAGTAGATTGATAGTGCCGAAAGAGACTAAGCCGGTGATTCCACCGTATCCTCCAGGTTTTGACGCCAGCGCCCGCTGTGAGTACCATGTTGGGGCACAGGGGCATTCAACAAATGATTGTAAGGTGCTTAGAAGTCAGGTTCAAGATCTGTTAGACTCCAGCCGTATTTGCATCACTTCTCAGGGTTGTGTTCAGATTAATGATTTTCCATCTTCCAGTTGTGGGGGTTCGTCAGTTAATATCATGGAAGACTCCACAGGAAGTGTGTGCTCTGAAGATTGTCAATCAGAGAGTTCAGTTGAATATGGGGGAAGTTTCTAGAGGTTTCTATGCCGGGTGTCGCATCTGTTTCTCTGCCTAACCCGTTTAGCTTTTGTGCATCAGTATTTGTCGACCACCACCAGGATTGTTGGCTGGGGTCGTTATATTCAGACTCAGTTGTGCTTACCTGCTGATTTTGTTGGTTGTACATGTGTGGGAGATGTTCGTCTGTGTGCTTATAGCTTGAGTTTCTCTTTGTCTCGTTATGAATATGTGTTTGTTTGCTACGCTGCATTATCATTTAACAGGTATATCAGAACCGTGGGTCTTATTTCCTCAATCGCCAGTTTATTGCAGGAACTCCTTCAGAGATATGGAACAGAATCAGTTTGAATTGAGCGAAGTCCAAAGCCAGCTGGGGCAGATGATGAGAGACATGCAAGAGTTGCGTCTAGAGCAGAAGGTTCTCAAAGAGGAGAACAGTCAGCTGAAGACCCAAATGAGCTTGATCATGGAGGTAGTCAAGAACGTGCTTAGGAAAGAAGACGATCAGCTACTTGAAGCCGCAATGAAGAAGCTCGCGCCACCGGTGCATGTGGAACCTGAGCAGCAGCAACAGAAGATACATCCGGTTCAGCGGAAGATCCAAGAAGGAAAGCCAAGGAGAATATTTGAGGCACCACCTATGACCTATGCTGAGCTCTTGCAGATCTTATTGAGGTTTAATCTGGTGGAGAAGAGAACGTTGGCACCACCAATGAAAGCATTTCCTCAAGGGTACGACGCCAGCAAGCAATGTGAATTTCATTCTGAGGGATTCGGGCATGACATCGAGGGTTGTCATGCTTTTAAGCACAAGGTTCAAGACCTGATTGACTCGCACGATATTGAATTCACGCCGGGCGGCGTAGCTGTGCACATTGTTCCTGTCTCAATCGATGCTAAAATGACAGATGTTTCTAAAGCTGCAGTGGGTCAGAAGCGTATCCTGGAATCCATGGTGTCAGAATCTCCAGGCCCACAATTGTTGCCTATTCCTGGGGCAGATCTGAGAAAGAAAATGGTTAAGCATAAGGAGAGTGTTCAGTATATTGAAGGTCAAGAAACCAATGTTGCATTTGATACAAAGGGTGTTCAAGGGTCAACCCGATACCAGCAGCAGCAGCCTCAGCAGGGGGCACAACAAACTCAACGAAGATTCCAGGGCGGCAAGTCGAGAAGAGTGTTTGAGAAGCCTCCTCAACCTATGCTGATTTGTTGCAGACGTTGTTGGGATTGAATATGGTAGAAAAAAGAACTCTGGCCCCAATAACGGGAACTCCCCCGTTTGGTTATGACGCAAGCAAACACTGTGAGTTTCATTCTGGAGCCCCGGGTCACGATATAGAAGGCTGCCATGCTTTTAAGCACAAAGTGCAGGATTTGCTTGATAGTGCAGCAATCAGCTTCGGGCCAAGAGGTCCCCAAATCATCTGAATGAAGGAGGAAGGGCTCTATAATTTGTTTGAGTCATTGAAAGCAGATCAGGACAGCATCGGATTGTCTCCAATAAAGATAGCTGGTTCAGCAGCAGGGCAGATATGAAAGCCCAGTTCTCGGAAGCTAGCATTTTTTCTTTGTTTTAGCTTGTCATTTCTTTACATTTGTAGTCGCTTTCCTGTTTGAATTTGTAAACTTGTTTGTAAAACTTGTTGTTTTCGTTCAAATTGATGATAATGAAATAAATGTGCATGTTTTGATTGAATCCATTCGTGTTCACTAACTGTTTTGCAAATATTCAACGCTTGGTTAAGAAGAATTTAGGGAGGATGACGAAAATGACCGACATGCAACTACCGATATTGTATGCTTTTGAAATAGAACATGTTGATGATGTACAGGCATTGTTTCAAATCCCTAAACACCGGAGATATAAGGAAGATAATCCCTTGTCAACCCCTTTGAGCCTTGTAGTAGGAGTTCTTTCTGAAAACGAAAAACCCTCAATCTTAACCTGGGGCAGGGTAGGTGTTAGCTAATTTGACTGAGCGTCCAAATTGCAAAAGGAGTGTCCGTTCAATGATCAATCACGTCCCTAGAGGTCGTGCCTAAAAGACCACAATGGTTCAATCAAGAGTGGGACAGCCACATCATTCCCAAAGAGTCAAACAACCAGTGTCACACGACCTGTTCAAAAGAAAAACGGAAAAAAAAAAAGGAATCAAAAGCCCGCTAAGTCAAGAAAACTTCAAAACAAATGACTTAGGCAAAAATGAGGGCATCCCGCTGGACTTAAAAAATCAAAAGATACTCAAAAGGAGTCAGTCCAGGCAAAAGTTAGGGATATGAAAAGAAAAAGATGAAAAGGATCAAAAGAAAAATCATCGATGGAAATACGAGTCGTGTGACCACAAATGTCAAAGACGAAAGAGTGAGTGGCTGTCACTCCAAAATCCAAAAGTTTCTCGAGCTATCATTCCTATCTCCTAAGCCTCTGAGAGGTGAGCGCTAAGGTCGGATTAGCTGAACGTAGGATGGGAGAACATCAAGGAGAACGGGTGGGTTAAAGTAAACTTTGAGCCTTTATCCTTTCTTTCAAAACCGTGAACCTGACCACGTTACAACCTTCAAAAGACCTAATTGAAGCAGGTTGTTTCGGAAGCATACTCCGGTAAAGGTCGTGTCGATTCTGACTCCTAAAAGGTTCCTCTTACCATGTTGATACTGATGTTGATAAATGTTTTGTGCATCATATGCCATAAACTGTTTTTCCTTTTTCCCAGTGAACAGATTGGATGTCAAAGCTGTCATATGTGTTGCATTAATACATCTTTTATGCATAACAACTTGTTTTACTTGCGAGGTAAGCGCTTGACAGCAGAAAAGCTTCCTACAATGGAAAGTATAATCAAGATAGAATGCAGAATGCCCGAATGTTCCGAGAGCAGGGGCAAGCTTTATTGTGATCCCCAGTCAGGTTAGCTTTTCGAAGTCAGTTATTCTGGGGGCAATCAGGTTGAGATTCGGCGAATACGGCCAAGAGGGCACTACTCTGAATCAGATAATCAGGGGCAAGGTCATTGTAGTCAGGGGCAGACTATCTTAAGCACGACGAAGTTATTCAAGGGGCATGTGAGGTGAAGTATCTCTCAGAAGTCCAGAACGCTGAGGCACGTTATATCAGACCATCGGGGCAACAAATTTGCAGATTCTCTTTCAAGGACTATCCCCACAGAGGTCCCGTAGGCTGAGGCATATCAGAAGCGAAAGGATTGTGGTTCTCCGAACCGGCAGGGTCATTCAGAGTTATTCGAGCAGATGCAGTCGATTTTCGAGAGCGAGATGAATGCGGGAAGTTGTGTCACTATCCCTTGACTCTTCACCAAAAGGCTGTGTATTCAGAAAGAATGTTTTCCCAACGTCAGTTGTATCTGACCCAGTAAGATAAGCTTAAGAGCTCAAATCCATGTGTGCGATTACTGTGAAGCCCGTCCGTGTTGGTGCATCAATTTCCAGATCCAAGCTTCATCAGAACGCAGGAGGGCTCCCTCCATTGTCTCCAGCAAAGTCCAATTCGTCATTGGTATGGATAAGCTATCCCCAGAGGAGTCCAATCATATTCAGCACGTCTGCTATTTCACAGCGGAGTTATATACCCCAGCAGGGTATTACTTCGTCAAAGCGTTCGGTTAAGTTCCCAATATCCCCAGCGGAGTTGATTTCACTCTCCCAGCATTTATTTTGCTAGGACGATTCAGTGATATCCGGGTTTATCCCCAGCGAAGTTGGCCTCGCCTTCAGCATTTATTTTGCTGAAGTGGTTCTCTGTACCCGGCCTTCTCCGGCAGCTCGAGCCTGCTAGCATATTGCATGCATCATCATATTTGCATCATACTTGCATATCATTGTCAAAATGCGTAGCATTTCCATCCAGGATGGAGCATTACGCTGTAGAAAGATTAAAGCATTTGCATATGCATACGAAGCATAAGTCAGGTTTTCTATCAGCTTCACATGACGCGTGAATTACTCTGTGATCAGTTCAGGGACATTTATCCAGCAACAGTATTCAGACAGTTCAGCAGATTATTTGTATCTCAGGTCATACAACGATTATGCTTTAAGCAAGCAGTCATCTGATGTTGACAAGCTTTTCTTCCCGTCAATTCATATTGACGATGTGTTCCTCCAATAAATGGACTTCTCCGTCTATCATTAGACGTTTTGAGTGCGAATGTGGTTTTCTTTCCGTCTATCCATAGACGATGTGAGGTTGCGGGTGATCGCAGTAAGGTTTCAAGAAGGGGTTTCCCCAGGATATGCTTTCCTTACCGTCTATCAGTAGACGATGTGAAGCTTTGGTTGATTTTCAATGGAGTTCAAGATAGAGTTTCTATAGCAAGTGGCTTTTCTTTCCGTCTGTCAGCAGACGATGTGAAGTTCCGAGTTACTGTTCAGCGGGTTTCTTATTGCCAGATCATACATATGATGAGGTGTTTCCCCAGCGAGTCTTCTCCGGCTATCCTTAGTTGTTGAGGGGTTTCAAAATGATTTTGAAGGTTGGTTCTCTTTCTGGTTATTGGATGAGATGACGTTTCAAGAGGTACTTTTCTGACCATCAATCCTTATTGATGGCGAGGCTCTCCGAAGAATGTTCAGTTTGCATGATCGTTGATTCTTATCGACGACATGATTCTTTAAAAGGTGGTTTTCTTCCCGTCGGTCCATACTGACGATGTGGCCCCTTCAAGGATGTTGATCTTTTTCATCAATTCCCGTAGACAGAAGGATTCTGAGATTCAAGGGATGGTGTGGAATTGCGTTATGATGATCCCGTCTATCCTTAGACGATGTGAATAATGATTTGTTCATCAATCAGGATGATGCCGTCTACCCTTAGACGATGTGAACATTGATTTGTTCATTAATCAGGATGATACCGTCTACCCTTAGACGATGTGAATATTGATTTGTTCATCAATCAGGATGATGCCGTCTACTCTTAGACGATGGGAATAATGATTTGTTCATCAATCAGATGATCCCGTCTACTCTTAGACGATGAGAATAATGATTTGTTCATCAATCAGGATGATGCCGTCTACCCTTAGACGATGTGAATAATGACTTGTTCATCAATCAGGATGATCCCGTCTACCCTTAGACGATGAGAATAATGATTTGTTCATCAATCAGGATGATCCCGTCTACTCTTAGACGATGAGAATAATGATTTGTTCATCAATCAGGATGATGCCGTCTACTCTTAGACGATGTGAATAATGATTTGTTCATCAATCAGGATGATGCCGTCTACCCTTAGACGATGAGAATATTGATTTGTTTCATCAATCAGGATGATCCCGTCTACTCTTAGACGATGTGGATAATGATTTGTTCATCAATCAGGACGATCCCGTCTACCCTTAGACGATGAGAATATTGATTGATTCATTGATCAGGATGATTCCGTCTATCATTAGACGAGGTGAGTATCCAATCAGGGTGTCTTCCCGTCCATCTTTGGGCGATGTGAGTATATTTCTCTTCCTGCCTATCAGTAGGCAATGTGAAAGAATCAGGTATGTTGTTGCAGCTCTCGGGTTTGTTACATGGGGTATCACAAGCAGCGGGTATTCAAATCAGGAGTTCTTTGTCAGATGATTAATCAGTTTGGTGCCGCAATGACTGGACTCGGTTTTCTGGACTTTATTCTCCAAGCAGTTTACAGTATATGCTCGCGGTTGACAAATTTTCGGGTTTTATTTGTATTCAACCGTCTCGTACCTCTGAATGTTTGAAGGCTGAGCGCTCTTCAAACCCTTCAGGTCCAAGTCGCTTGAATAGGGGCAGCTGTTGCACCCTAAAATTTGACCAACCGATTCTCCTATCTGACTCATGGTTTAATTTCACATATTCACAGCTCAGATGTATGATTTTTGTGTACAAGCAGGGGATATCCAGAGTTTACAGCTTGATTTTTGTCTATCAGATATGGCAGACCCAGTCCAGATTATCGGGGTTTTATTTTCAGGAAATTGTGCGCTCCTCGGTGATTTTTCAGTGATTTTGAGGATATTCTGATGCCCGGGGATCTCTGTTCGATTCGATCTGGTCTCGTGCGCTCTTTTATGGGGGTCATTTGCATTCATCTGCATTTTTAGGGTTTTAATAGACTTTTGTGAATTTTTAGCAGGCTTTATAGATTTTTCTGGAATTTAAATAGGGTTTTTGCATTTTAATAGTTTAATGCTCTTTCTAGGATTTTATAGAATTTTTTAAATAGATTTTCAGAAAAAAATAAGATTTTAAATAATTTTTAGAATAATAAAGAAAAGGGGAATATAGTTTTTCTTTTATTACTAATAGATAATAATAGTTTAGAATTTTGTAGGTTTTTAAATAGGTTTAATTGTTTTTAAATCATTTTTAGGAATTTTGTATAGATTTTTAAATAGATTTTAATGTTTTTAGATAATATAGAAAATTAATATAGTTTTTCTTTTATTAATAGATATTAAATAATATTAGATTTTTAATAGAAAATTAGATTGATATAGAATTAATTAGACTTTAATTGACTTTTTAGAGTTTAATTAGGTTAATTGTTCATTTTAGATTTAATTAGATTAATATGAGTTTTAATCTTTTTTTTAGATTGTTATTAGGATTAACCATTAGTTAATTAGGTTAATTGTTTTGATTAGAGATAAGTAGCTTTAGTTAATTGTTTTTATGCAGTTTTTTACAGTTTTTCATCCAATTTCGTACTGGGCCCAAAGCAATGCAAGGCCCAGTTTGTTTTTGTCAGAAAATGATCTCATCAGTCCAAAAAAAAATGTCCAGCGCAGGTCAGAAATTTCCAGAAGGATCCAGCAACTTCAGAGTAATAAATAGGGCCACGTGTTGGCCATGCAGGGCCCCCACCTTTTCGTTTCCCAGCATCCCACGTGTCCCTCATTCTCTCTCTCCCTCAGCGCATGCGCGCCACCTGTCCTCCCCACACCCTCGCCTGAGTCTCTCCGTCAACCTCGCCGGCGGCCATGCAAAACCGGTGAACCCTCGCCGCCGGTCACTGTCAACGACTTCCGGCCACCGGAATCTGCAAACACCAGAAAATCCTCAGATCTTCTCCTTCCTCCCCAGATCTCCTCCGTCACCTTCCTCTCTCATCGCCGGAAAATTCAAAGGCGCGCCGGAAAATTCAAAGAATTCCAGAACGCGTTCAATCCAGATCTCCTCCTTCCTTCATCAACTTTCTCCAGAACTTGCTCATACGTTCATCCTCATCCAAGATTTTTCCAGAAACATCTTCGTCCTCCATCAATTTTCCAGAACAGCATCAAACCTCCATCATCGTCATCTCATAATTTCCAGAAACCCTGCGTTCTTCATCAATTTTTTTTCAGAACACTCAAACCTCCATCGTCCTCATACCAGAACTTCCAGAATGCTTGAATATTCATCACTTTCATAAAGAAGTTCCTCAAGCTCTCACACAATATCTCCAGAACGCCATCTCCAGAACGCCTTCAATCTTCCTCCGTTTCCAGATCGTGAGAGCTCGTCTTCTTCTCCAAAGATCTTCGTTCCTCCGAGAACGTTGTCACGTATAACTTCCCAGATAGCCTTCAAGATTTCCAGAATCTCGTCAAATTCCTCAACGAGCTTCAAGTGTCATTCGCCTCTCCAGTTCTTAACTCCTTTCTTGCATGTGTATGTTGTAGATGCCGTTCCTGAGATGTGTAGGTTAGGGTTTCTGGTTTTGTTGAGTTCTGTTAATTGTGTGATAGCGATTAGGGCTTACTTTTAGAGATCTGATGAATTGTGGGGGGATGAGTTGCAGAGAGAGTGAGTTGGGAGAGATGAGAGGGAACGGCGCTTGATGAACAGTGCCAGAGAGAATTAGGAGGAGTTAGTTTTGATTAGGGTTTGTCTGGGTTTAGGGTTTGGACGTTGGGCTTAGGCCCAAGCGTGATCTGTTAACGCTACACCCTGTTTCACTCAATCTCTCCCCTCATGCGTGTGGAAACTGAATGAGTAAGTTGGGCCTTAGGCCCTGAGTGCTAACGGCACCCCTCGTCCAAGCCCAGTATTGAGATAACAACTGAGAATATTGCTAGTGCTGCACCCCCATAGGTTTTTCTTCTGATTTGCTTGATCCCAAACATGGGCCTGCGCCCAACTGCTGTTGGCACCCCCCAATCAGGGCCCAGCTAGAAATCCCTCATAAGTTCATTGCTGTTTGGACCCCCCAGGTTATTTCTTTTATTTTTTTTTCTTTTATATTTTTCTTTGCATTGTAAATAATTCATAAATAAATGTAAATAATTGTTTTTTTAATTCTTCTTTTTTTCATCCATTTCATGAAAATGTTAAGAAAATTAAATAAAAATAAAAAAATGCCATTTTATTTTTATTTCCTATTTTTGTGCATATTTTCCATTTTAATTGATGTGTTTTTAATATTTTTAATGCATGCATATCATTAGAAAATTAATAAAAAATGGTAGATTTAGTCAAATAATTCCGTTCTTTTTTTCTGTAGACTCATAATTCAGTGTAGAATTTTATAGTGCAAAAACATTGGCTTAATCATGCATTTTCATTTTAATTGCATTTTTTTCACTGTTATTGATGTTGAATAATTGGTCTGTGGATATGTCTGTGTTGCTGATTTTAATTCTTTCATCTGGTGTTGAATTTTGTTCTGATTTTTCAGTATGTTATCCTAGAGCCATGTAGGTCTCCCATTAGATTTTTGATAGATTTTTGTAGGGTGTTCTGATGTGATTTGTCTGAGCCTGAAGATAGGAAAGTCTTGATGACTTCTGACTTTGAAGTTCAACTGTGGGTGAACTCCAGAGATAGTTCCTTGAGGTTTGTTGGCCTGTGGTGTCTTCTTGAAGGTGGGAGCTGATGGAAGTCCTGTTGGAGCTTGCAAGGATGCAGTGGATTGAGGCTTAGTCTAGGAGCTTGTTGTCTGTTTGTGAGGTTCGAGATCCTGAAGTTTGAAGGGAGTTTATGGTACTTTCCTGAGGAAGGCACTATGAATGACTTTCATTCTTTCTTCTCACCTCTTTCGTAAGTATCCAATGATGTCGGAGCCGACTTGTGAGTTTAATTTCTCCTGAGGAGGAATGTAAACTGATCACATGTTGTTGAGCCACATGGGATACGATTCCTAAGTGGAAGTCTCCTAGTACTTTCCTGAGGAAGGTCCTATGGGTCTATTCACTTAGTACTAGTTCATCTAGGATTTCGCAAGTATCCAGTGATGTTGGAGCCAACTTGTGAGTTTAATCTCTCCTGAGGAGGGATGTAGACTGATCACAGTTGTTGAGCCACGTAGGATACGATTCCTAAGTGTCAGCCTCCTAGTACTTTCCTGAGGAAGGTCCTATGGATCTGCTCACTTAGTTCCCTTAGAGCATATAGGTTCTTTCCCAAGTATCCAGTGACGCCGGAGCCTTCATGTGAGTTTAATCTCTCCTGAGGAGGGATGTAGACTGATCACAGTTGTCGAGCCGCATAGGATATGACTCCTGAGTAGTAACCTCCTGGTACTTTCCTGAGGAAGATACCATGAGCTTGTCTGCTTAGCTTCCTTTCTCTGGTAAGCTTGTTCTGAAGCTTGGAGACTGGGATTGATTCCTCCTGCTTAGGGTTTTGATTAGTTTTTGCTTAGATCCCTGCTTAGGGTATTGTATAGAGTTTTGTTTAGAGATAGATTAGGAGCTTGTTTCAGGTTTGTTAGGGGCCCTGCCCAGGTTAGTCTCTTTGTATTGTTTGACTTGTGTGATGTTATGTGCATTAGACTTAGGTATTCATCTAGATAGTTCTGAATAGGTGCATCTTAGAAGTAGACTTTGTGTGCATGAGAAGTTGAGGTGGTCCTCCTTCTGCTTGTTTGTTATTGCGTGGCTTTGCTTGTTGGTATTTGGTAGAGCTGAGCTCCCTTGCCTTTGTGGTTTGCGGCCTTTGCGCCTTGTTTGTCTAGGTGTTGCATTCATGCATATTTTCAGCATTCCTTTACTTTGCAGTTTCTTGTTTGTAGTTTAATCCTGTTGCCATGATCCCTTAGGAGCTCTGACTTCTCCGTGGCGGAGTTGTTATGATAGACATTAGGATGGTCAACCAGGTGTGATAGCAGTAGGTAGATTCCCCTGTTTCTCAGCTATAGTTCTAGGGTTTCCCTTTCCTTTCTGTAGGAGCTTTTTGAGTAGCTTGACCCGTAGTTAGCTGAACTACAGCTGCTCTGATTCTTCGTTCCAGACGAAGATATGTAGGCATAGGATGCGATATCCTAGCGAGCACACTAACGACTAACCTTTGTTCTCTCGCGGCTGTGCGATCGAGACTTTCCCGCTAACGACTAATTGTTTCCCTTTCTCTTGCCCGAGCGCATTTGAGACCAGATCGTATTTGTAGGTTCTAGAGCCTTAGAGACCAGTTTGTTTTCTCACTGCTGTGTGAGAGCCCCTGTTCACCCGTAGTTAGCCGAACTACGTTTGCTCTGATCTTTCATATCAGATGGAAGTACGTAGGAACAGGATGCGATGTCCTGGCGAGCAACCTTTCCCCCGTTTAGCCGTAGGCAGTCGAACTACGTTGACTCTGACTTTCCCATTGCACGAGGGAATACGTAGGCCCAGAACACCGTATGTTCTGTCGAGTCCTGTCCTTTTATTTTCTTTTCAGACCAGCCATTAGCGTAGATAGATAATACACCCTTTTACCTTTAAACATCAAGCGTGGATCCCATCGAGTACGATGGACGTGAGGGGTGCTAATACCTTCCCCTTGCGTAACCGACTCCCGAATCCAGGTTTTGGTTGCGATGACCATACCTTTTCCCGTCTTTGCGAGGTTTACTTCGAGCGTTTCCTTTCCCGCTCTGAGGGATAAATAACGCACGGTGGCGACTCTCCTGTCAAGCCGGCGCCGATTTTCGCAAGTAGCGACATATAGCACTGGACTTCCAAGCCACATAAGTCAAAATACAAGTTTCAAATGGATTCTTGGCCAACATGAAACTTGTGGATCTTCTCAATAACTTTAATTTTAGTACTAGAAGTCTTCAAGAAGATTTGTAGAACTCAAGTTATGGTTCTTGCAAGTTACACGTCACCAGAGGACATTGAAATTTATCTGTGAAAGTCACTTGACTTCCAAGCAACTTTTTCCCCTCAAGGAGTTTTCAAATGGATTCTTGGATAACATAAGGGTTGTAAGGCTTGATCTTACCTTTAATTTGAGTACTATAAGTCCTCAAGAAGATTTGTGGAACTCAAGTTATGATCTTGGCAATCCGGTTTTTTTTTGGGAAAGTTGAATTATAGGTCATTTTTCAACATGTGCCAAAATCTCTATCTTCCACTCCTCAAATGAAAATATGTCCAACATGAAATGTGTTTAGAATGATGTTTCTTGGTCAGATATGAAGTCATGGTGAGTTGGATTGGCTTACTTCACAAAGTGCTCCAAAATGGCCTAAAAAGCGAGATTTTTTCAAATGATTCAAAAGAGGGGAAAATGATTTTTTGAAAATTACAAGGCATAAACCATGGCATATGGGTAGTCATTTTGAATGGAAATTGGATTTCAAACACATTGAAAATGTCACAATTTTGAGATGAGCCATTATTTTATGAGTTGCTTTGAAAAGTGCTTTCTTACATTACAAGTAACACTTGCAAAATCATTCACAAGATCAGCTACAAGGCTCTAACCAATTCCAATCAATTCAAAATGTCATGTGGAGAGAAATTGGATCAAAATCAAGGTGCTGAAGCAAGCTGAACCCAACTGTCATGTGCAAGCTTCTCATGAAATTTTCAAGTGCAAGAGAAATTTAAAATTCTCACATGGATCATTCCAGATCATTCTAGAGCTTTCTAACATGTTCTATATAAGGAGTGTAACTGATTCAGTTAGTTTTTTGGCCAAGAAGGGTGAAGAATCGAGAGAGAGAATAGTGAGCTTCAACCTTGCAACTCAAATTGGATTTGGTGATTAAGAAGGATTCAAGCAATTCAGTGCATACAGAAGCTCCACAAGACTTCATTGATCGTAGTCTGGAGAAGATTGAAGGGAGATTGAAGAATTTCTTGCTCTGTTCACTCAATTTTCACAGGTTTGCAAATTTCAACTCATAGCTCAATTTAGGTAGAATTGATAGGATTTAGATGTGTAGATGCATTGTAGACATGGCTAGGGTGGATTCTGGTAGAAAAAATTGGTGATTAGAGACAAAACCTAGGGCGATGCAATTTCTGTTGAAGGTCGTTTCTCTTAGTTCTTGGAGGTTTAAACATGTTTAGATGGTGAGGATTGATCAGTGTAATGTGTAGATGATGATAGGCTTGTCAATTTTAAGAATGGTGATGATTGAATGTGGAGCATGTTCTGAACTTGGAATCGGTGTTTTGAGATATAGTGGTTTTCAATGAGAATGGAGGGCATGGTTGGATTCGGTGAGAAAAAACGAGCAAGATGATGTATTCATGTTTAGATTTTGGTGAGGTTTCATGGAGTTGATGTTTGGGGACGACGGTGGCGCCACCTCGGCCACCGTCCTGGTTCATTTCCCCCAGAATTTGAAATGGAGAAGATGATGAAACAACCATTAGATCTAGGAAGACCTTGACTCAGATAAGCATCCAACGACCACGATTTGGTTTCAATTTTGTGAAGAAACTCTGAATTCCCCTCAACACACCGTTTCATTAAACTGGTGGCTTTGGGCTTATGACACTAGTCGCTATCCACACTCCCTTCTTAGGCCCATTGAGAATTTACACAGGATTTTGTTGCTATTCGCCACAGAGTTTTTTCAATTTTCGTAATATTTTCCTGTAGTGGTTTTGTGTGGTTTGGGCTTAGCGCGCATATGCTAGTGACACCCCCTCCTGGGCCCAACCTGGTGGGATAACTAGATAATCTTGCTATTTGACACGCATATTTGTCATTTTTATTTTGATTTTCTTTTATTTTTATGTTTTCATTTAGGTTCGTTTTTAATTCATAATAAATTGAAAAATGATTCATTTTGAGTGAGACTTTTTTCCCTGGTTTCCTTAGGATCTCTAGAATTTTATAGGATTAAAAAATATTAATTTCATGCATTTTATATTTTCTGGCATATTTTACAATTTTAATGCTTTTATTTTACTTTTGTTTGATACTTCATCTGTCTGAATTTTGTATGAGAGTTTGGTGAAGAATTTTGAGTTGATTCTTGTTTGGATTAGTTAGCTTAGAGAAGCATGTACCCTTAGGAATTTTGTAATAATTTTGTGAGTAAAATTTAGGTTAGTTTGAGAGGTGAGTATGAGGAGTGTTAGAATTAGGGTTTTAAATCAGCTAGTTGTAGTTTGGGACATAGTTTTAGGGTTAAATGATTGGGTTAGGTTCTGGGATTTATATGGGGTATTGGGTATAGGGTTAGGTCCCTTAGAATTTTACTTAGGATTTTATGATGAGTTTTAGCACCTTATTTGATTTTTGCAACTTGTGTGTTGATTGTGGGTTTTCCCCTTGGATGTTTGGTTTGGTTACTTTGTTTGGGCTATCTTAATTGGGCTTTGGGCTTGGGTTTTGCTTGATGGAGTTTCTAGAGGCATTGAGTATGCTTGGAAATAAAGATTGGAGCTTGTTCATGAAGGTCTTTCCTTGTGAAGATTGCTTGTCAGGAGCTTAGGGATTAGGGCATATAGGAAAAGCGTCAGATTAGTCTTGTTTCTTCTTTCAAACATAGAGAGCTTCTTGTGCCTCTATCCTATCCTATGATTCAAAGTCCTCTTAAGGAAACCTCATCTCTCCTTGGAGGGATGAGTGGTATGCCTTAAAGAGTAGAACTTTTGAGGATACCCCTTCTTTGCAGATGATGGTTTCTAGTGATTTCCTTTGGTTTTCACTGGTTTCCCATTCATTATAACTGGATCTTAATAATAAATATTTCTTGGTGGAGCTTGCTAGAGCTTGGATATGAATATCTAAGGTGTTGAGGATACCTTTCCTGAGGTTTGTTTGAAGATGGAGTTGTGTTATTGTCAACTTTGCTGTCAGGAGCTTGCTGGGGGACTGAAGATAGGGTTTACTATTGCTTTTGAGCTGGAATTTTCTGTAGCTGTGGAGCTTAACTGTCTACGTTTTGAGGAGCCTTATTTGAAGTGCGCTTTATTTTCCCTAGAGGTTGGAGATTGAAGCTTATTGAAGTGTGGAGATGAAATCTGTTACTGTCAGAGCTGCTGCTTGTGTTGTTTGTTGTAGGAGTTTGGTGCTGCTGCTTGGGCTGCCTCCTTTGGGTTTTGTTTCTGTATTGTTTGTTGGCTTGTATAGCTTGCCCCTAGGTTTGAAGTGAATGTTGATTCACTTTTCCTGTTGTTTTCCCAGGTTCGAGGTTGAGTGGGACTCCCTTGCCTCGCTTGTATTGCTGCATTGCATGCATTTTACTGCATTTGCTTGCTTTCTTTTCTGTTTATCCCCTAGGATCTCTGATTTCCTCTGTGCAGGAGGGAATTATGACAAACATTAAGATTCTTATCCATGCATGACAACATTAGGTTAGTTTTTATTCCCTTTTCAACCTAGGCTTTTAGAGCTTCTTTCTCTTCTTATCTTAAAACAACCCAAAAACACAGTAATAAGGTTAATCGATGGTGTACGTTACGAGCCTTAAGCTATTTGAGAAAGGGTTGCTGGAGAGTTTCTTTCCAGTAGTCTGGCTGCCTAGTGTGGCACCCTTTGGGTGACACACGACGTAGTCACTCTCAAATCATAGTCTCTAGTGCGTCAGAGATTGCAAACAAACTAAAAAAACACTTCTGTCAGTAAAAGATTCAAAACAAACATCAAAGTGTCATTTTTGTCCGCTTGGACTCTTAATCAAGAAAAACCCTTTTTGAAGGAAATATAACACAGTCAGACGAGCTTGTGTCTTCCGTGGCCCGAACTACGTTTGCTCTGATCTTTCATGCTGTATGAAGTACGTAGGCATAGGATGTTGTATCCTAGCGAGCAACCTTCGCCTCCTTTCCCGTAGGTAGACGAAACTACGTTGACTCTGATTTCTCATTCCAGACGGGAATACGTAGGCATAAAGTGCGATACTTTGCCGAGTCATTTTATTTTCTTTTAACCCAGACCTGTAGTATAGATAGAATAACAATCCGTACTAGAAAACAACGTGGATCCCGTCGAGTACGACGGACGTAAGGGGTGCTAATACCTTCCCCTTGCGTAATCGACTCCCGAATCCAGGAATTTGGTTGCGACGACCATTCCTTTCCCGTTTGCGTTAGGTTTACTCTGAGCGTTTCCTTTCCCTCCGTTGGGATAAATAACGCACGGTGGCGACTCTTCTGTTTAGCCGACGCCGATTTTCGCGGTAGCGACACTCCTAAAGACATTACTTGGTTAAATCAGGATCTGCTTGGTATGGAGATTGTTTTCAGCTGTGGTAGTTTTCCAATGTACCTTTAATGGGGAGAAAAGGAGGAGTTAATTATAACCTTTCTCTCGCCATTAGACAATTTGGGTATGCTTTGAGAGGACCTCTGAAGGATGAAGAAGTATAGGAATCTCTGTATTATACCGATGTAGCTAATCCTAACGTTCTGGCCAAGATTGTTGAAGCATGGGGAAGGATTCACAAGAAGGGGGAGGATTCCTTTAGGAAACTGTGACTGCAGAGCTTATGAATCTTACTTAGAGTGCATTCAGAGCAGGATTGAGAAGATACTATTGTTGTTTCCTGTTGAAGAACCGTGTATCCCCTAATGATTGAAGAGCCTACAACAGTTTATATTTTGAGATATGATAAGCTTCAGGTGGAGAAAGAATAGTTGTGTAAATAAAATGAAGAACTGAAAAGGGATATCAGTCAATTAAAACGCGACAAGAATGAAGTTGTTTACCTAGCTAAAGTAAAGACAGAAACCTTGTCTAAGATGGAAAAAGAGTTGGCGGAAGAGATCTGGGTACGAGAGTGAGTTGGCTAAGACCTTAAAAGTATGGATAGCGTCCTAAAGCATAAGAAGAAATAATTAGATAGAGCCGATTTGGAAATATCTAAGTTCATTGATCAATGGAATGCTACAGTGACTGCCAACGAAGGAAGAGAGGATGAAGTTTATATACAGATTGGCAATTTAAAGGTATAGCTCAAAGTCAAAGGAAAAGAAGTTTCAGCCAAAATAATCCCGTAGGCATGCAAGTGAGCAAAAGCTACAAGAAACTTTGTCAGCATTTGAGGAGCTTAGGGTGAGAGCAGAGCTGAAGAAACCAAGACTTGAAGATGCCTTTGGAGAGGATGCTTGGAAAGGCTATGTTTAGGGCTTGAAGGATGTCATTTGCAGAAGAGATCTCCTCATCCAGAAACTGATTGCAAAGCTTGAGCATCCAGACAAAAAGAAGTTCTTATGAGGAAACTCAGACTTAGTACAAGGCCTACAATAGTTGAAGAAGTTGTTTGATGTTGTCTTTTCTATTTTCTTGTCTTGTAGTTGACCATCACCAGATTTGTTGGATGGAGTCATAAACTTGTATGCAGTTGTATTTCCTGTTGGTGATTTGTATACATTGACTTTTGTTCTCATTTTATTTATGAGATGAGGTTTTTGGTTCTTCCGTTTATCTCTACTATTCTGTTATTATCTACGAAATTAGAATCGAGGGGGGATCTCCTTGAAACACATATACATGTTTGCATTTTGCATTATCATTTTCATTTGCATAACAGGTGTTCCTGGAGCTTTCAATCTTATATCTCTGCTTGGTTTCCTTCAACAGTTAACAAGATTGTGGATTCAGGTTTCCACAAATATTCTATGATGGGAAATTAATGAAGAATCATGGATCAAGTGCAGCACGAGCTCCAAGAGGTCAGAGACAGAATGGCACAATTTATGCAAATGATGGAAGGTGTGGCCAATGGGCAGGAACAGTTGAGAACCTTGGTTCAGCCGTTAATAGTACGGGTTAATGGTAATGGTATTCTGCATAGAGGGACTGCTGATATTCCTCCTTCAGTTGATGGAAATATTCCTCATGGAAACGGTATTATGACAATTGTTAATCCTCCGGGCGAAGTTAATCAGGGTGGAGTTCATGCGGGAGGCGCTGGAGCTAGCGTATGCACTATTTAGGGGGCTACTGGTTCCTAGTGGGAAGAAGACAACCAAGATGATGTATTTTCAATCAGATACTTGGATGTGGGTCCTCCCCACAGAAGTTGGTAGGAGATTCAAATTGATTGAAGAAAAAATGAAAGCCTTCAAGAACCAAAACTCTTTGGGACTCGACATGTAAGATTTGAGACTTGTGCCAGGGGTCAAGATTCCCCAAAGTTCAAGGTACCAGATTTTGATAAGTACAAAGGGACAACTTATCCCAGAGTACACCTCCGGGCTTATTTCAAGAAGATGTATGCCTATTCAGATGATGAGAAGTTATTAATGCACTTTTTCAAGACAACTTATCGGGTCTTTTTCTTGAATGGTATATGAGTCTAGAAAGGACGCACATAAGAAGTTGGAGAGAATTGAGGGAAGCGTTTGTTCTTCACTATCAATATAATAGTGACTTGGCGCTGAATAGAGTGCAATTGCAAAATTTATCGCAGAGAAATAATGAAGGGTTCAAGTAGTACGCCTATAGGTGGCGAGAATTAGTAGCTAGAGTGTAGCCTCCGATGATGAAGCGGGAGATGATTGATATGTTCATGGCTACCTTGCCACAGACATACTATGAAAAGTTAATTAGATGTATGTCTAGGAGTTTTTCAGATTTGGTGATGGCAGGGGAGAGGGTAGAAAATAGTATTAAGACAGGAAAGATACAGAGCAGGTCAGAATCTTCATCAGGAGGGATGAAAACGTCGTACAGTGGAAACCCAAAGAAGAGAGAGGGAGATGCGAATGCAATGTCATCCTACAGAGGTAAAGGTTGGGTGCAACCATCAGCACAAATAAGTTGCTAGTATAGTCATCTCGACTATACCACAGCAATAAGTTAGCGCGCCTCGTCGTTACCAGGATAGGGGAAGAATGGCCAACAGGAAATATGAGACAACACCAATGCCTTATTCTCAGCTTTTGCAGCACTTACTACATTTACAACTTGTCCAAAAGAGAACCTTGGTGCCACTCACTGGTGCGCCTCTTCCGGGTTATGATGTAAATGCTAGGTGTGAGTTCCACTCCGGAGCTCCAGGCCACAATATTGATAATTGTAAAGCATTTAAGCATAAGGTTCAGGATTTACTTGACTTGAAAGAATCAATTTTACTAATGAAGTCCCGAATGTAAATTAGAACCCAATGTCGAACCATGGGGTTTCTAGGGCTAATGTTGTTATTGAAGGAGAAAGGTTGAACTTGATAATTGATGTCGAAGAATTGAAGACCCCTTTGAGCTTTGTGAAAGATAAGATGTTGAAGGGAGGTGTATATCTAGGGTGTTCAGAAGATTGTTCAGAATGTGTTATGCAGCCAAAGGGTTGCAGTTCTTTGAAAAATCATATTCAGAGTTTGATTAACAAAGACAGACTACAGTTTGACAGGGTTGTAGAAGAAGAGTTTATTGATGAGGTCAATAATGAAAGGGATGAAGTCACAATAATTTCAATTCCTTACCGAAAAATTAATATATCAGCACCACTAAGGCCAGCTTCGGGCACTATTACCACTCTATGACTTGTACCTTACGAAAGCACCAAGGCCATTTCCTGGAATCATGAGGCAGAGGTGTTTTGCAAAGGACAGAAACAGGAGTTGACAGGGTCACCATATGGAGGTATTTCAGTTGAAAACATCGTTGGAACATGAGGAATTTCTAGGAGTGGGAGGATTTTCTCTCCACCTGGACCTAGTGCTGATAAAGGTGATAAGGGGAAAGGAAAGGCCGTGGTAGAGGAAGATGTTCAGAAATAAGTTGACAAAGTTTCTTTTGTAAAAGATACTGAAGAGTTGATGAGGCTTATCCGCAAAAGTGATTACAAAATTGTAGATCATTTGCACCAGACGCCATCAAAGGTTTATATTCTATCACTTTTGTTATGCTCGGAGGCACACCTGAATGCGCTGTTAAAAATTCTGAATTTGACATTTGTGCCGCAAGAGATTTTGGTGAACCAGCTAGAAGGAGTGGTAGCTCACTGGTAATGGTTTGGTTTTTACGGATTTGGATTTGACTCCTGCTCAGAGAAATCATAATCATGCCTTACACATATCTATAGAGTGCAGAGGGCCCATTTTGTCTCATGTCCTGGTTGATACATGATCATCCCTTAATGTACTACCAAAGAAAGCATTGATGAAATTGGATACTCAGGGGCTTATATGCATGCCAAGTGACTTAGTGGTAAGAGATTTTGATGGCTCCAAAGATAAGTGTTTAGGGAGATCATTGTGCCCATACACGTGTCACATGATATCTGAAAAGGTGGAGTGTACTCAATGAGACGCTGTTTTGAGGTACTGTTTGAATTCTCAATTTCTCATTTTCCTCCCCACGCTTGTCAGTATCATTTAATGCTTTTAAATCATTATTCTTTTTTATGTGACTTTTTGTTTTAATTTAATTGAATTAAATGCTGAACGTGTGTGAGTGTGCCCTAATTTTTTTGCCTCTATAAATTTCACAACACAACACCTCTCACACTTTTCACTCTCTCTCACATCTTTTATGCATTTATGTTTGCTTCATTGCTTCTTCCTCTCCTCCAAACCTAAATCTCAAAGAAGAACTCGTTATCTCACAAGATCATAAATGGCAACTTCATCTTCAACCTTTCAACAGTTTGAATCAACAATGGTTGTCGTTTCATCTTCTGCAATGAGTCCTACTCCTTTCAAAGAACCAGTAAGAACTCTCCTCACACTCATTGATCAACTAGAAGTTTTATGTGAGTTCTTGGTTGATTTTGAAAGCGTTGTTATGAATGGTTATGATTTGCGTCCAGCTGTGTCATCACAAGGATGGACAAAGTATTTTGATAGACTGGTTGGTCCAGTTTATCCTTGCTTGGTCAAAGAGTTTTGGATTCATGCAAGTGTTTTCCCCAAATTCATTGTGTCTTCAGTTCTGGGTAAAGAGATCATTATCACTGAAGATCTGATTCGCAAGCTGATAGGATATCAAGAATAAGATGGTGTTACTCATCTGCCAGTAAGTCGTATGGATATGGATGAGGTGTACAGTGAAGTCTTCACTTCTGGGGAAGCTTCACGAAAGATAAAGGATTTAAAGGTTTAATACAAGATCTGGGCTAAGATCTTCTTAGGCTGTATACATCACAGGAAATCTACAAATTCTTCTGACGACATTAACTCTGATCAGATGTATTTTATGTATTGTCTGGGTAAAGGCATCAAGGTGGATCTGCCTTACTTACTTTTCATTCATCTGTGGGGGCATGTAAAAATGTCCAAAGAATCTGTCAAGACAAAGCATCAGAAGGTGAGAAACTGGATCCCTATGGGAAGACTAATCTCAGATATGTTGACTGAAAATGGACTAGTTGGTCATCTGATAGAGGCTGGTATGAAAGAAGAGTTAGCTTCAATTGTTGGAAAAACCCCTAAATGGAAAAAGTATGCAGAGGATGAGGATATTGGAAGAACTTACTTCTGCACCAAGTCAGATTAACACTGAAGAAATAAGCAAGAGAAGAATTCCTTTAGATGATTTTCCTCTCTTCTATGCTAACGAACCAAAGGAAATCATTCTGGCTTACATAGCTGAATGCTTAGCAAATGGAACCCCCTTTCCAGAACATCTGATCCAAAGAGCATATGAACCTGGACTAGATTTCTATGGGGAAAGACAGAGGAAGAAAAGAAAGGTCTCAGAAGAAGGATCTTCTAAGCCCAAGAGGAAAGCTTCTGGCGAAGCATCTTCTGCAGAGCCAAAACGTATCAAGAAGCAGAAAGGTAACCCTTCTGCCAGTTTATCTTCTATTTTAGAAACAATAAGAGAAGTACTAACATCTGAACCTCCTCCTTATGACCCAATTCCCTCACCTTCTCCTCCTCATAACTTTGAACCTATTTCTTCTGAACCACAAAAATCTCAACCACTACCTTCTACACCTCAACAATATAAAACCTCTGAACCATAACCATAACCATCTGAACACACAACATCTGTACCATCCACACCTTCCTTCAACATCCATAAAAAAACTACCCCTGAGAAAACCCTAACTTCTGTTCCACAAACATCTGAACCACAACCTTCTGTAAACTAATCTTCTGAACATACCCCATCTGAAAAACAAACTTCTGAACCACAACCTGAAACCATACCATCAGATCCTGAACCAGTCATTCTTGATCTTCAACCTCTCACGAATGTCTATCTAGTTCCATTTGGATCATCTGAATCTTCTGATTCATCTGATTCCACTGATTCTGATAGATCATATGTCATCTCATCTTTTCTCAAACCCTATGTTACTATTCCTTCTTACCCTGATGATGATAAGTTTTCATCAGAACCATCCCCATCTAAACCTCAGATTGCTAAACCTTCATCTGTCCATATTTCTTCTTCTTCATATCCACCTGTTATCATTATCCCTTCTTTTTCCATACCTTCAACTTATGCACCCATCAAAACACCATCATTAGAAGCCTACCTAAAACCTAAACCTAGGCTAGATGTTAGTACTCTATTTGTTGGTTTTAATAAAGAAATAATTATGTGGTTATCTACTGTCAAGAAGGAATGCATGTCCAGTTTGAATCCTGATGATTCTAAAGCTGTCTAGAAAAGATTCTGATCCATATTTGACTCTGTTGCTTCCAATCTTCAAGAGATTTGCACTAAAGATGCAAAGGTCAGATTTGCTGAAGCTGTTAGACAAACTCTTCTGAGGGTCAACAGAAATCCAACTTTGCTTTTGGAAAACACACCTGCAGAGGATGTGTGTATTCCTTCTGAAGACTTTGCTGCTTCTGAGACTGCTGAACTGTCTAGACCTTAAAAAGTCGTTCCAGAAGTTTCTGCTCCTGGTCCAGAAGAAACTCTTGACTCTGCTCAACAGAATGCTCAACCTTCTGACATGATTGTAGATAATGCTTCTGCTTCTTTGGTTATTCACACTGCATCTGCTTCTGCATCTGCTCCTGGGTCATCTGAAGTGAAGAAAGAAGACGAAGATTTGCATGTTAAGTTTGTTGAGCTCAAGGCTAGCAACACTGAGATAAGATCTTGGATGGTTAAGCAAGAAAAGACCACTGAAAAAATCAAGACATGGATGGCAAAGCAAGAAGAATCCACTTCTGAGATAACGAATCTTCTGAGGATTTTGGCTTCCCGTCCTTCTTAGTTTCTTTATGTGTCTGTGCACTTATGTGTTTTCTGTCTGTTTGTTTCTGTTCTGGATTATGTTTATCAAATGATTCTATGAATGTTATGTTTTTCCATCAGAATCTATCTTATGCCTTATTATTTTTTCTCTTTTTTTTTCTGTCTTAAAGTTTTTCTTAATCAAGATTCTTTTTGATATGACAAAAAGGAAGAGAAATGGTAATTTTGATAATTCACATAAATAGTTACCAAAGGCAACTCATACAATGATAAATTTCATCTAATCATATTTTTGAGTGTTTCAGAGCTAATAATTCTCATCTGACAAAATTCTAAGAATTAACTCTGAAATAAAGTCTGAGAATCTACAAGTTTCCTCTGATGCTGAAAAGAATACAGAAGCTGAAAGGGAAGTATTTAATCTTTTCAGAAGTATTCATTTCAGGGGGAGAGATATTTCTTTTCTATTTAAACAAAATTTCCTATAGTTTTTGTCATCCTCAAAAAGGGGGGGATTGTTAGAACACAGATTGGTGTTTAATATATCTCATAGTTTTGATGATAACATTAATGAAATTTTGTATAGATAATTTATATACTCTAATTTTGTTCAAGTGTTTATTTGTTTTAGATATCAAAATTAATATTATTCTGCAATCAAGAATGCCTCTGAACACTACAGAACGAAAAAGCTCTGAGCGTCAGAAGCAACATATCAGAAGACTCTGATCTGCTACAAATGACTCTGAGCGAACCTGAGAAGAACTTGAGTAAAGAACATACGTAAAGCTTTAGAAGACTCTGGAAGTACTTAACACTGCAAGTACAAAAGCTCTGATAAGCTAGTATGCTGTGATAAAGGATTTCATGCTTAAAGCACTTTGCTGCAAACTCTGATAGAGAAACTCTGATTGAGTTAACTCTGATTTGAAGAACTAGGAACATCATCAGAAGTTCTGATGCAAGATGTTCCAAAGTTGTTGAAGAAGATGTTGTTCAAATAAAGATTCGTTGGCATATTCCTTGTCCTTATCTAAATGGCTCTTTCCTCATTCGTGCATGACACAGGAGTTCAGACAAAAAGGATTTGTCTGAACATTCCCCTTCTGAGAAAGGAAAAGTCAATAGAAGACAAAGAACAGAATGCACAACATTGCACAGTCTTTGAGAAATGGATTTCAAAGTACTATAAAAGCAAGTCTCAGCATATTTCAAAGGTTAACGAATTTGAAACAAACTACCAACGAACTAGAAACAAATTCTTGGCAAATTATTCAACTACAAATCATTCAAACTTTCTTCAAGCTGAATAGTTCATTATTCATTCTTAAACTTGTGTAAAAATCACTGTTGTGATATAGCTTTTTAGAAGCAACTCATAAACACATTGTTAGTTTATCTTTTGTAAAAGATTCCTTAAGAGACCAAGTGTGGTAAGATTTCTTGAGAAGACTAAGACAGTTGTCTTAGTGGTTAACACTGTAATCAGTTTGCTTTAGTGGATTAAGCCCTTGTTGAGAAAGACAAATCACCTTGGTAGGGTGGACTGGATTAGTTTGAGTTCAAACGAATCAGGATAAAAATACTGTGTTATTTTTCTATCATCTTAATTGTTTTAAAACCCTTATTCAACCCCCTCCCCTTCTAAGTGTTTTTCCTACCTTCGAGTACGACATTCAGTATGTTTCCCAAAAGGCCATTAAAGGAAATGTTTTGTCAGAATATCTTGCCGAATAGCCAATGGAGGATTATCAACCAATGAGGTTCGAGTCTTATGATGAAGATATAATGTTTCTAAAGATGAAGGATTGTGATGAGACTTTACCTAACGAGGTTCCCAAGATTGGGTCTCAGTGGAAATTTATTTTTGATGGTGCTGTTAACTCATACGACAGCAGAATCAGAGCAATTATTACAACTCCTCACGGTTCCCATATATCGTTTACTGCGCGATTAACGTTTTCCTGTACAAATAATGAAGCTGAATATAAAGCATGAGTCATGAGTTTAGAAGAGGCTATTGATTTCAGAATCAATAATCTAGATGTGTATGGTGATTCAGCCTTAGTTGTTAATCAAATCAAGGGAGAGTGGGAAACTCGTTAGGTCAACTAGGTGCCTTACAAGAATTATGCCAGAAGATTGCTGCCTTTCTTTGATAGAGTTGAGTTCCATCATGTATCGAGGGCTGAAAATCAGATGGCGAACGCCTTCCCAACGCTTGCATCAATGTATAAAGTGAATTTTTGGAATGAAGCTCTAGCAATCACTACCATGCGCCTTGACAGGACAACCTTCGTATTTGCAATTGAAAAAGTGTCGGATGGGAAGCTCTGGTATTTTGACATCAGACATTTCCTTAAGACTCAAGAGTATCTGCCTGGGACATCAAGAAAGGACAACAAAACTCAAAGGAGTTCATCAAGCAAATTTTATCTAAATAAGGACAATGTTTTGTACAAAAGAAACTTTGACATGGTCTTGCTGTTGTATCGATGAGCATGAAGAAGGCTTGCTGATAGAAGATGTCCACGAAGGCTCTTTTGGTACTCATGTTGGTGGGACATCATCTGTCGTTATGGAATACCAGAATGAATCATTACGGATAATGGTTCGAATTTTAATAACAAGATGATGAAGGAGTTGTGCCAGAGTTTAAAAATTGAACACCACAATTCTTCTCCGTACCGCCCGAAGATGAATGGTGTCGTTGAGGCAGCAAATAAAAATATCAAGAGGATCGTACAGAAGATGGTGGTGACTTATAAATATTGACATGAGATGTTTCCCTTCGCTTTACATAGTTATCGTACTTTGGTGCATACATCGACTGGGGCAACACCTTTCTCGCTAGTATATGGTACGGAAGTTGTCATACCATTAGAAGTCGAGATTCCTTCTGCAAGGGTATTGTCTGATGTGAAGCTTGATGAAGCAGGATGGGTGAAGGCTAGGTTGAATCAACTTAGTCTGATTGATGAAAAGAGATTAACAACTATCGCCCATGGCTGGTTGTACCGGAGTAGAATGGAGAAGGCTTTTGATCATAAGGTGCGCCCTCGGTATTTCCAGATAGGTGATTCGGTGTTGAAGAGGATCCTCCTTTGCAAACAGATCACATGAACAAGTGGACTCCTAACTATGAAGGTTCAAACGTAGTAAGAAAGGTTTTCTCTGGTGGAGCCTTACTACTATCAACAATGGATTGTGAAGATTTTACGTTCCCTGTGAATGAAGATGTAGTTAAAAAAATACTTTGCTTAAAATAGACCCGCTGGACATAAAAAGAAAGTCCAGGAAAAAATGGGGCTTCCCGGCAAACCATAAAAAGAAAAGGTTCGGGCAGAAATTAGGGATAAAAAGAAAAAATAATAAAACCGCAAATTCGAAAACCTGAAAAGGTGACTTTGGCAAAAATGGGTATCCCGATGGATTGAAAACCCGCAAGGGCAATCCAGGCAAAAGTTAGGGATTTAAAAGCAAATGACTACAGTCTGCGTTCAATCTGTGAATGCATTTTGACTCATGGAAGTCCCAAAGGGTAAAAATAAGTTCAATCAGTCTCTTCAGAAGATAGAATATTGGTGAAATATTGAAGATACACGGGTCGCAGCCGAATTAACACATGGTGGTTGTCTGTCTCCACATTGTCGAAATTTGTATATTTTCTTGTTGTACATTTTTTCTCAATTAACTCTTTTCAGAAACTGCATCCAATTGTAACTTGCCTATTTAAAGGCCTTTTCAATCAATAAAGTATTATTCACTCAAAAAAGCTTTCCATTTCCTTTTTTTTTCACTTTTTACTGTTTTGTTTGCAAAAAGGGGCGTCCAATATTTTTGATAAACTTTACATGTGAAAACCTTGAAGCTTTACAAGACATATTGAAAAGAATAAATTTACTTGAATGATGTCATGGATGATAATTGAAACATTCATTTTTCATATAGGAAATCCTTTTTGTTTGTTGAATGTTTACAGGATGACATGACCCTTTTTCCCAGTAGAGCTTATCTCTCCGATGGTGAAGTTCTGGCGATCTACAACACATAGGATTCATTATATAGTAAGGCGTTTGTTAACTGAAGACGTTTTATCTTCATGCAGCAGAGATTTATGTTCCCCCACAAAGTATTGTTGTCAGATCAAGGGTATTCTCGTCAGGAATGGTTTGCAGTTACCCCATCAGGTTAGAATTGAAGGTCACCCCCAGATACAGGTTGGTGTTAATTTCCTCGACAGGTATCTCAATGGTGGCTGATATCCTCAGTAAAGTCTAATGATCATTGGTATTCTTCAAGGTTAGATTTTTGGAACGATTCCCTAACAGATGTTATTCTCAATTCCCTGCATGGTGGATCTCTCCCCAAAAGAGTTTTATTCAGGAAGGCAATCTAGGATGTTTTCCTCATCAGAAATCCATCCAAGGAATTCTCCTTAGCAGAGTTGGTATTTCGTTTTTCTTTCCAGCGCTTCTTTCAGCAGGGGTTCTTTTGCATATCACTTGCATTGTATCATCCCAAATGTGTAGCATTTCCATTTCGTATGGAGTGTTACGCCATTTTCAAACATATGCCTCTGAAGCATAAGCCAAGTTTGATATCACTATTGCTAGACATCTCTCAAGCAGGTAATGGCATGACTTAAGATCTCGTTATCTTTACCCCAGTACAAATCATTAGTGGATGTGTTCACCTTACTCCTCGACAGAGTTTATTTGTGTAGACCTCTCTTTCCCCAGTAGAGTTTCAATTTCAATTCATGATTCATTTGATTCTACTTCATGTATACCTGGTTTATCCTAACTTTTGGTTGGTCATCTTCTTTTATTCCCCGCGGAGTCATTGTCCCAACTTTTGGTTGGTAGTCTTCGTCTTGATAAGTTCGCCTTCGGTCGGCGTCCCGGTGATCCTAACTTTTGGTTGGTAGCCATCTGTTTGTTTCTTGGATGTTATTTCAACTTTTGGTTGGTATTCCATTTGCTTGTTGGATGTTATCCCAACTTTTGGTTGGTAGTCCGTTTGTTTCCTTGATGTCATCCAAACTTTTGGTTGGTAGTCCATTTGTTTCTTGGATGTTATCCCAACTTTTGGTTGGTAGTCCGTTTTCTTGTTGGATGTTATCCAACTTTTGGTTGGTAGCCCATTTGTTTCTGGGATGTTATCCCAACTTTAGTTTGGTAGTTCGTTTGCTTGTTGGATGTTATCCCAACCTTTGGTTTGTAATTCGTTGCTTGTTGGATGTTATCCCAACTTTTGGTTGGTAGTCCCTCAATTGTGTTCCCCTACGAAGTCGTTATTCCCAACTTTTGGTTGGTAGTCTTCCGTTCTGTATGTTCGCCCTCGGTCGGCGTTTTAGCGATCCTATCTTTTGGTTAGTAGCCTTCATCCCAACTTTTGGTTGGTAATCTTCTTGGACGATCCAACTTTTGGTTGGTGGTTTTCATTGTTTGTGTATTCGCCTTCGGTCGGCGTCTGGGTGATCCTAACTCCTGGTTTAATAGCCATTATTATCTTCTTGATTAGTTACCATTTCAGTTATCCCAAATTTTTGTTGGTACCCTCTATTTTTAAGTCTACCTTTAGCTAGAAATCTTTACATTGTGACATCCCGTAGTTTGCAAATTTCTAGGTTCTTTTGGTATTCAATCACCTCTTTACCTTGAATGTTTGAAAGCAGGCATTTTCATCCCTTTAGGTCCAATTTGTTTGAATAGGGGCAACTGTAGCACCCTAAAATTTTCCCATCTTTCCTCTTGTGTTTTTCCTTATGTTTCATTGCATTTTCATATTCATTTTTGCATAGTATTGCTTTAGATATGGGATCAAGGTATCATGGCTTGTTTTCTCAAGGAGGAGGAGTATGTGTCTTCAATCTCAAGTAAGGTTTCTTATTGACTTTATGGAATTCTCAAGACCCCCAAAAAGTCCCTCATCATCAAGTATGATTCAAGTCAACATCATTTTAAGATCATATGTGGTTCACCATGTCTTATTTTGCATGAAATAATCAAGAGATTCAAAGTTGGTTCAAGGTGGTTGACCTAATTTAGAAATTTGTGGATGCTATGATCAAATGGGAATAACTCATTTAATTTTCAACATCATGATGTGTTTCTTTTTCTACATGAACTCTTATCATCACCCCAAATAAGTTCTCTTTGCAAGGAAAGATCCAATCTTACTGCTTGGAAAGTCATCAAGGGTTTGAAGACATTATAGATCAATTTGAGTTTTGAAAGATTTTCTAGTCAACTTCAAAAGGTTATAACTTGGTCAATTTTCATAATTTAGAGCCCATTATTATACTAAAATGGAACTTGAAGATGTCCTTTACAACTTTGATTCAATGTGGAAGTGCCCAAAACCTATGAAGGCCTTGGTTTGTATCAAAATATTATATGGTCATTTTTTGGTCCCTAAAAGACTTGAAATGTTTTTGTTGTTTTTGAACACCATTTGATGCAAGCCACTTTGAAAGGATCATATCTCTCAGCTCACTTTCCAAATCAATACTTTCTTTCTTCATATTTCAAAGATTGTATCACCTTCTATCAATGCAAAAAGAATCACCTCATAAAGCCTCCTACATTGTGAGAACCATGGTGGCAAAATTTGAATTTCAATGCTGAAAATTTCACTTCAAGTCAGAATTGAATTTGGTTAATATGGCTCTCTAATCATCAAATCAAGGCACAAATTCTCTTTAAACATGATTAACCAACTTGCTTGAGTTGATTAGAGCATTGAAATGAAAGTTTTGAGTGAGTTTTGATAAGTTTGCAAGTCACACTTTTGCTCATGATGCAGGTGTGCACGAATTTGCTCTAATTTGTATCATTCACCCTCCCTCGGCATTCAAAACACTTCTTATATAAACAACAGACTCATTCCATCCATTTCCACAAGCTTTGATAGCCAGAATCACCCTAATGAGATCCCATTTGAACTCTTAAGCTTGAACTTCGTATTTTCATTTTCAACACCTTAATCACTCAAGTTCTCCACTCAGTTAGCTTCATCAACATTCAGTGAAGCTAACTAGGTCAAGAACTTGAAGAATCGTGACCTGAATCAAGCTTGAGGACTCATTTTCAGAGATTCAGAGTTGAACTTAAACAGGTATAATTCTCAACCATTTTGGACTCAAATCTGTTGCTAAGATATAATCTTTGATGTACTGATGCTATTACGATTGTTAGATTTTAGCCGTGGTTGAGTTTTATTGGTTATTTTTCAAATTCATGTTATGAATTTTCTTCTGGTTTTTCCCAAATCGAGTGAGTTGTGCTTTAAAGAAATATGGCACGATGATATGGTTGGAGATCGTCTTGAAAAGACGCATCAAATGAAACCACTATGAGCTCTAATGGTTATTGTTTAAAAGATATTCGTATTTCTGCAAATCTTTGAAAATTTCAAGTGGCTGGAGGTTGAAGATGATGATCTAACCGTCTATCATACTACTTATGATCCTGCGTGCTTGACCTTTGTTGGTTGGATATGATGAGTTTGACTCAAATCAACCGTAGATGTGCGTTTCCTAGCCCATGGATTAGCCATGTCATTTAATGCAATGAGATCCAACGCGTGTTATCTTTTCTGTTTTTTATTTTCTTTTTCTAATTTTGTTTTTAATTCATTTTATTTCAAATTCATAGAAAATTCATTTTTAATCAATAAAATACCAAATATTTTCTAAATTTCCTTTTTTTCTCTTTCTGTTTTTTTTTATTTTTGTGCATTTTTATTTTTCATTTTCTATTTTTCTTGAATTTGAATTTGTTTGAGTCAATTTTAATTAGTTTTAAAATTGTTTTCAGACATTTTAAAATTATGAGAAAATATATTATTTGATCATATGATGGTCCTTGACCTATGGTGATTTATTTGATTTTTATTTGTGATCTGCTATTTTTCATGTAATTTAGATTATTTGGTTAATTTTAATTGATTTAAATAATTATTTTTGAGCCATTTAATTTGTAAATAAATTAGTACATGATCCTATGATGGTTTTTGACGTATGGTGAATTTTTTATTTAGGATTTTTGTTTGTGTTTTAACTATTTTCCATCTTTTTATGAGTTTTATTTGTTTTTTATGGATTTATAAATTGAAAATGATTGATCGTGTTTTATTGTCCATGTTTGGATGGATTTCTATTTTTTCTTCAAGTCGTTTGAGATTTTGATGCTTGTTTGATTGTTGTTTTCCTTTTATGGATGATGGGGTGTTTGATTCTTCTTAAGGCATGTTCTTAATTTCCACTTGTGTGATCTTTCTTGTATGTTCATGAATGGATGTTAACTTGTTGATCATGTCAATGTTGTGTTTTCATCTTGGTTCCATGTCATGCTTGGATGCCTTTTTCCTTTAGGATACTTGCTTTGCGCACTTGTTTTGTGTTAATTTGCGGTTTACTTTTAAATGGAATGTATAACTTGTTTCCTCTATGCTCTTTCCTTGACCATTGATATGATTTGAGTATGTTGTGTAATGCTACTGCCCTACCATGTTTTTTGTGCCATTTGATTTCATTTCATCTTGATTTGTGTTTGATGATGCTATTGAGGATGTTTGGATGCTTATTGACTTGATTGATGATGCTTACCTTGTATGAGATTGAGATGAGTGTATTTGATACTTCATTGTCACTTGAACTTCCATGTTTATTCTTCTTGATTATATCTTCCTCTTTCTTCATTTCTCTTCTTCTTCTCTTTTCTCTTCTTGTTGTCGTTTGTGATTGAATTGATTGGTGTTTACTTGTGCTTGCTCACACGATCCCTTAGGATTCCTAGTCCCTCTTAATTTCTGGTTAAGATGGGAGTAGGAGAGACATTAGGGTTTCAATTCTTTGCATGATAACAATTAGGATAGTCTCTTTTACCTCAACTTTAAGTCCATCTTTTGTATGATAACATTAGGTAGACTTCCTTTTCATCCTAACCTTAGGACCATTTTGTATGATAACATTAGGGTTTTCAGTTTCCCTTTAGTGTTCTTTTGTGTCTCTCTTCTCATCACAAATAAATCTAAGACACTTAATAAAGAATGATGAACATTATGCGCCACGAGCCTTAAGTATATGGGAAATTATGAGTGGGGGGTTTCTCCTCACTTGTCTAGAGTGTTTAGTGTAATGCTCTTTGGGTGATATGTGATGCATTCTCTTCTATATCATAGTCTTTAGTGCAACGTGAATCTCAAACAAATTCAACTCACTTCACTAAAACTCTTAAACCAAATTCAAACCTTTTTATCCTTCGGATTGTTCTTTAAATCATTTTCAGAAAAGAGTACATTATTTTTCCGTTTCTACAGGAAACAGGCATCGACCCTAATTGTTGGAATGGAAACTTAACATCACTCATAAAAAACACCTTAACCCTCCAGTGGTCTAGTTTACCCAAACTATGTTTGCTCTGATTTCTCATACCAGATGAGGATACATAGGCACAAGACGGCGATGCCTTGGCGAGCAACCTTCCCCCATCATTCATAGTTTTTCGAACTATATTGACTTTGACTTTCCCATTGCACGAGGGAATACGTAGGCATAGGGCGGTGATGTCCTATTGAGTCTCCTTTTTCTTTCCCATCCCCCGTTTAGTAGTAGCTTTTAGATAACTCACCCTTTGATTAGACAACAAGCGTGGATCCTGTTGAATACAACAAATGTGAAGGGGTGCTCATACCTTCCCCTTGCGTACCGACTCTCGAACCCTAGATTTGGTTGCGATGACCTTGTCTTTCCTTTCTCTTAGGTTTTCTTTGATCGTTTCCTTTCCCTCTCTTTGGGATAAATAATGTTTTGGTGGTGACTCTTCTGTTTTTCTGCCGGGTGTTTGCGCATGTGCGGCAAGTGGCAAACGCGTCTGTGTCATTGAAGGCGAAGTACGACGCTATAGTGAGAGGTTCCTGCCCAGCCCATTCTAGCGGGCGTCCAAACGGTTTCAGCTTCTTCGACCTCAATAAAAGTGTTGGGTTCGAGCCCATCATCAATATGGATGATTCCCTCAATCCGTACATCCATTTTACCTGAAAAGGAGAGGAAAACGGTGAATTTGACTTTAAGATCAAATCCACCCTTCCACCGTAGATCAAGTGAAAGGGTGAAAGGAGGGATGGGGAAGCCTGAAACCATGGGCCCCTCCATGACGGACGCTCTTCTAAGAAGAAACCTTGATGACGAATCTACACGGAAAGCCTCCTTGATAGCGAAGGTTCCCCGATCAAGGTGACCCCGACATACGCGGGGAGACCCTGAGTGAAACCTCCCCGTGATAGCCGCACACTTGTGAGGAGAAAAGGTCCTCAAGACATTCATCCTAGCTCTCTAAGACCTTCATCGCAGCTCCCTGTGACATTCATCGGCATCTTCATGAAGACCCCATAATCCTCATGAACTTCCTAATGTCCTCACCGAAACTTCATACTTTGGCCGGAAACTTCATGAGACACGCCATAAAATTCATAGCTTTTCTAGAAACCTCATGAGAGTCACCGGAAAACTCATAACACCACATAAGGGAAGTGAAAACTTACTTGTGGGGGAGGATTTGACGACGGAGAACGGTGACGACAACAGACAAGGCACAACGGAAAAAAAGAACTTGGAGAGGATTCTGGTGTATATAAAGAGCAAATGTGCAAATGAGGAAAGCTTCCTCCCTATTTATAAGCCTAGCATGGGAAGCGAGGCAGCACTAGGCACTCGTGTGCCCATTACGCGTAGCCGCCCTAGGCATTAATCACGTGCAACACGTGGCACTAGAAGACACCTCGAACGTCCTTTCAGCTTTGCTTCGTGCCCAGAAGATCAAACACGTCGATTTTCTTTCCGCCTCCCCGACATACTGCCTCATCAAGCATATGTCGCTCCTGGCCACATGCACAACCCTCAACTTTGTATGTCGGGTAAGCCACCATCCTCTAAACTGGGTCCTCGACACCCTAACTTCCTCTTAAGTCATTACTCATTCCACTTAGAAGCAACGACTTAGGGGACTCCTATTCTGGACTAGGCCGAGACCAGACCGTCAGTCAGGCATGCCCAAACCTAATATTACATTGTGGAGGCCCAACAAGGCCTAATCCTCCTCCATGTCGGGCACACGTCTTAACAAGGCCCTTCAGTCGGGTAGACCACTACCTAGCACAGGGAGAACTCATGCGTCTTCCCCACGGACTCCACGTGCTCCCCCTTCACGCGGTGACACATCATCAAGAAACTACCCATTTCCGAAAGAGTTAGTCAACCCTCCTTCTAAAGATCACGGGGCAGTTGAACCAGGGCAAAAACCACGTGTTGGTCTTCCTTACACCACGTAAGCCCTGGCAATTATTTGTGTTGGGCTTGGCAATCCGCCCAACGTAATGTAATCATTCGCCCTGCATTGGGGGAACATATAAATACCCTCTTTCACTAGAGGGTCAGATATTTCTATTCTCTACACCTATTCTCTCTGTACTTGCTCTCTTAAAGCTCCGCTACTCACTTAAGCATCGGAGTACCTTACAGGTACAACCCCTTCCTCTCTACAACACTGGTGAACACAAAGACTTCACGACGCATAGGCAGGCTGCTGATTTCCTTTCTGATTAGATGATATCCATCTTATTGGCAATGAAGTTTGATAATATATTCCTAGGTTCTAGGAAGATTTTTGTGAATCTCCCAAGATTCGATAGGGAATGAAAGAAGGATGTTAAGGGATCTGTGGAGTTAAACCATTTGGAATTAATCGTGATAGTTGCAGGTCTTATGAGGAGTCGAGATTTCTTTCAGGTAGATTAAAAATAGAGTGTTAATCATAGTGTGTTCATCTTCAAGATAA
>CAWUDS030002219.1:7496606-7527064 GCA_963859935.3 Lathyrus sativus | reverse complement strand
ATTTGCTATGTTTTGAACTTATGACATGCTTACTTTCAAATTATGATTTGTTCATATGGTTTTTACCTTTATCATGCTTCAATCTTTGTTAAGATATGCCCCCAATCTTTGATAAGGTGTTTGACTATTGGTTGTAACCATTGATATCATTTGAAGTGTATGCTTATTGTAATTTGCATGCTTGCTTGGTTGTAAACCATATTCTTTATTCTTCTTACTTAATTGTTGATTGCTTTGTTAAGTATTTCTTCCCTAAGTGATGGAATTTTTTAGTTCTCAATCCAAGTTGTCTCTCTCTCTCTCTCCTCTCTCTCTCTTCTCCTATCTCTCTCGTCTCTCTCTCTCCTCTCTCTCTCTCTCTCTCTCTCTCTCTCTCTCCTCTCTCCTCTCTCTCTCTCTCTCTCTCTCTCTCTCTCTCTCTCTCTCTCTCTCTCTCTCTCTCCTCTCTCTCTCTCTCTCTCTCTCTCTCCTTCCAAAGGAAAGTCTCTCCCTTGACCCCTTGTGTCATTGGATAGCTCATTACCTTCCTTGACTTTGTGAAGTCATCTTGAACATTAGTATAAGCCTTAGACTTTTCCTTAAGTCTAAAAGACCCACCTTCACTAGGAGTGTTCTTCAACTAGAACCCTAGGATAGAGTTTGTAAACTCTATGTAAGAATCATGGACATGATTACTTACTTCCCTTTCTTGAGAGTTCAACATAGATCTAGAGAGTTTTGTGAAACTCTATACAAACATTGTTATGTTTGTTCCCCCCTTTTAACCTTGATCATAATCAAGTGTTCTTCATCCCTAGTGAGGTGAACTACGATTGCTCTGATTCTATCCTAGTTAGGATACGTAGGCAGAGGACACGATGTCTTTGCGAGCAAACTTAGAAACTATCTTTAGGTTTTAGCCTTCACCTTTACCCAACCCAAACCTTAGCAAACATTTACAAACTTAGCATGCAAAAAAACAAAAGGTTCCTATAGAGTACTACAGATGTTTAGGATGTGAAATACCTACCCTAAGCATAACTAACCCCCGATCCCCGAATCTGTTAGCGTTGTTGTTACATCGCGCAAAGGGTTCTTTCTTTATTTAGGACCTTTCCTTTGGATAAATTAAAGTCTGGTTGTGAATTTAAGAATTAAGATTCAAGTTAATCAATAGCTTGGTATCACGATTCTCACCGCAACACCCATGATCACAAGTTAACTCATCCAACACATTCTCAAAACTATTCATGATCTCTTTACCGTCTCCATCGTATGGGTAAAGTTAATACTTTTATGTTGGTAATTATGTTCACCTTTGGATGCCACCATGATGATGATTTCACCATTTTTTGCAGGGAGACGGATAAGAAATGTCATAAAGGAAACACCGTCAGCAAGTTGGATTGAAACAAAAGCTAGAGTTTCTAAAATCCTTTGAAATCACATGGCTTCCTTAATGACATGGAAGCATACTATTTCTTTTACTTGTGGATGATGGAAATGAGAAAGAAGGTTCAACCTTGGTTGATTCATGACAACAAATGCATGCAAGAAAAGATATTGCTAACAGAGGAAGCTCATGTGACTTTCTCTTCCAACTATTCCTAGCTTTTCAACTCCTAGCTTATTGGAAAAATCACACAAATTTCTCTTACAACCATATAGGATTCAATAGTGATTTATGCCTTGTTAAAATTCCTTGTAACTTGAATCTTGTAATAAACTTGTAAACATTCCTTGAACACTTGAAATGTTCTAATTGACTTGGAGCTTGTAACCTTTCAAAACTTGATTACAATTTGAAATTTAGATTTATGGACTTGAATTGGTAAATTGAAATATGAACTCATGAATTCAAAGAATATGGACGTTTGAATCACAACCTGATTAAAACTTGAATTTGGGAATTAATGTCGATTTTTACCTCCTTGCATAAAGTGAAGTACTTTAAACTCTTGTAAACTTTCAATCTTGCAACTTTGAACTTTTTGGATTAAAACTTGAATTTTTGAATGATGGAATTTAGGTTCAGATACTTTCCCTTTTTTTTAAGAAACCTCTCGCTCACTTTGCAAATATTAAACTTGAAGTGCACTCGAATGGGTATCTTAATATTAAATAGAAGCCATCTTTCATTTAGGCCATAAGTAGTTGAGAAAGCAACAAGGCCTAAATCTCAATGAACCCGCAACTTCATCTTTTACATCATGACTCGTACCTTGCATATTATTCAAACAAAACCCTTGATTTAACAAGCCTTTTCTTTCTTGATGATTTTGACGAAGAAATAACTTGAGAGGTTGACAAGAATAAAAACCCTACTTCCAAGTATTCTCATTAATCATACACCCTAGCATCTTGATCATGAGGCATTCTTGATCCATACACTACCAAAACTCGATCTTAATTTTAATAAGATATAGCTAGAAATTCCATCCAAGATATCTTCAAAGTATTGATCCAAGAATGGCCCAAGAATGAAGAGAGAATTCTGGAAGTGGAGCCCATATCAAGTAGAAACCCTGGGACGACCTTAAGTCAGGATCAACTGGACATGCCCTGAAATACCTGACTGTGAGAATGAGTACTATCTCCACTTGAAATTAAATGCACTTGTACAAGCTGGTTAGTGATGATAACCACACACACAAGACCCTATGATCTAAAGATGTTATGCAAGATGATGGACAAAGGAGTGAGATCTTAGGGTCAACAATTAGGGTATAACAGATGCCCCTATTTAAGTTTCTTCTATCCGGAGATATGGAGATTCAAATCTTCGTCTCAGTGTGATAGGAGAGACTTAAATACAAACATGCACAATTTTTAGCCCTAAGATACCACAAGATACACATAATATGACATGAAATGCTCTGATGTGAAATGATATGATATGAAATGATATGATATGAAATGATATGATATGAAATGATATGATATGAAATGATATAATATGATATGAAATGAATGCAAGACAGTTAAAGAATGGAAGACCCGATGAGAAACAACTTAGCAAAGTAAGACTCCATGGGGAAAGATCCAACTCCACTGGGAATGAAACTCAACTCCACTGGGGAAGACACTAACAACCACCACTAGGGATAACTTAAACAACAGGCAAGAAACCTGAAAGGAAGGATAACTTACTACCAACAGATGGTAGCCTAAGGAAAAGGTATCTAGTTTAAATGGAAGGACGTATATTACCTACTATCAAGTACATGATAGCCTAAGCAAAGATAATACACTCTGTTGCGGTGGAAATAGGATTACAAACTATTAATGAGCTTGAATCGCAATTCAATTCACAACCGCTCTTTGATTTATCCGAAGGAAAAGGTCAAAAGAGGGAAAACCTATTTTTGCATCGTAAACACAATGCGGGGAAAGATCTAGGGTTCGGGGGTTGGTTAAATTTAGGGAAGGTATTAGCACCCTAAACTTCTGTAGTACTCTATAGGAACCTTTTGTTCAAATGTTTACTATTTGCCTTATTTATTTGCTTAAGGTATATGTACAAAGGGATTAAAAGTGAGAAAAGAGACCTAAGGGGTTAATTCTAAGTTTACTCGGCAAGACATCGCATCTTGTGCCTACGTATCCTTACGGGAGTGGAATCAGAGTAATCGTAGTTCCCCTCAAAAGGGAGGTTAGAGACTTCTTGACTGTGGTCAAGGTCTCAAGGGGAATAAACGCATCTTAAGGACACGCTTACGTGGAGTGTAGAAACTCCAAATCTCTACGTTGAATTGTTAAGTGAATTAGGGTTAAATTAGGTTAGGGATTCCACGGCGGGAAACCCTAAAATGAGCATGGCGGCTCTTTGACCTAATGCTAGGGGTAAAATTGTAACTTTGCCTGCGGCGAGGCATTTGTGAAAATTAGGGTTTGTAGTTTGTAAGGATTTGAAGTTGAGGACTATTGGCGCGGCGACCAAAAGCTAGACCTAACCTTCGGATGTGTGTGATGTGACAGGACTATCATACATCAGCAGAATTTTAAATGCAGAAACGTAAATGCGATTGTTGAGATTCGCAAGGTTACAACCGAGAAGCAGTTACAATAATAATAAAACTTAAATAAAACACCACGCAATAGTAGTGAACAGGAGCTGCAAAAGATGAACACCGTTAGTAAACAAAGTTAGACGGTAATTGGGCGAGTCAGGAGGAAAAAAAATGCAATATTGAAGATTTTTGTTGTTTTGAAGGAGATGTTAAATGAATCTATATATAAAAAAAGTACTGTTAATTAGAAAAATATTTTAAATTTATATGAAAAAAGTTTTTTACTTAGATTTTTCAAAAAAGGTTTTCAAGTTATTTATTTAAAAAAAAGGGTTTTTTTAATTTATTATAAAAGGTATTTAAAGTTTTCATTTATTTTTTAAAAAAACAATTTCAATATTTATATAAAAAAGGTTTTAAAAACAACTTTTTTTTAATTATAAAATAAAACAACTTTTAAAAACAAAAATAAAAAGTTAAAAAACAGATTTTTTAAAAACAACAAAAAAAATAAAAAAGGGGTTGGGCCGGTCATCACCCCCGGACCCAACCCGGTGGAAGTAAATGTGACAAAAGGATCTTTTAGGGTTTCATAACCCTAAAATCATTCGCGGCGCCGTTCTTCTTCTTCCTTGCCCTCCTCTCGTATTCTCTGCATCCTCTTCTACAAAACATGAAAAAATGAAAAAAAGATGAGTTAATGTGAGGGTTTACGTTTGATCCATGATGACTTATGGCCAGCAATATCACAACCAAAGCTTATGGCTTTGATGATGGCGATATTGTCCGTTAAAGAATAGGGATGATGATGATGGACTCGGAGGAGTTCCTGAATCCCTGAATAAATTTGTTTGCTCTGTTCTTTGTGGGGAAACGGTGGTAATGATCTTTATGACGCCTTCTGATTCTCTCTGATACGGAGGAATCGACGATCTGATGTTGAGGATTCATGATCGATCTTCGTCCCCTTGTTAGGGTTCGTGCCTTCGTCTTCGCCGTTAGCCCCTTGTTCGCGTCGCCTAGGGTATTGCTTGCTATTTTTCGTTAGTTCTCGCGGCTACTCGTATTCTCCGTCCAGGGTTTTTCACAGGTGAAATTGTTCCCTTTTTATATTCTTCTGATTTTATCTTTTGGGCTTGGACCATATCTGATCATTGATTTTGATGGATTCGATTTGATCTTGTCTGGGGTTTTTGGAACATATATCCTTGTGATTGAAATTCTTTCCATTTTCGGATTTATGCTGATTGGATTCGCTTTGATTTTATCTGGATAACTGGGTTCGTTTTTAATTTGGATATCCTGTATTGACTTGTATTTTCTGGATTTGCAGATGCGATTTGATTGTATTTGGGGAACCCATATGTTCTGATACGATTTGCTGCTGATATTATTGGAATTGTGGCTTTGTAGATTCATATTTGATCTTCTTTCCTTTCTGATACAGATTGAATTATGGATCTGCCTAATATCGAATTCGTTTTGGATATCCATCTGGTTTGATCTTCACGACTTTTCTTCTTCTTTTTTCAGAATCGCTACTACGGCTTTGGTCGAGTTAAATGCCGCCGAGGATGGTATACGGCGATGATGATGATGTTCTGAGCCTATGACACTGCTGTTGCCTTTGATAATTTCTGCTGGGTTCTTTGCTTGTGTGAATTTGGTTTCTGAACAGGGTTTCTGGGCTTATGAACTGATATGGTTTTGTGAAATTGTTTCACTTTCTGATACGCGGGTTCTACTTTGTGGTTTGATACGATTCGGTGTGGTTTGTATTCTGAACTTGATTCTTGACATTTTACTGAACTGCACCATATTTCTGGTTTTTTCTGCTGAACCTGTTTCTTGAATTAATGCTGTTATGCTTTTCTTTGGATCCTGTTGGATACTTTCTGTTAGTAGGAACTGAACTTTGTGATTTACATTGCCCGTGACAGATTTGTAGGATGTTTTCTTCTTGCTCTTGCGCATGAACTTGCCACTCATGACTTATTGGTCCCTCTTTTCCTTTCTGAGTTTGGGCCAGCTTTGCATTTATGATATTTGTTCAGATTCGATGCAGTTTTTGAGTTGCTTTGGTTTTGAGTTCTGAATTCTGAACCTGGTACTGATGCTGTTGTGGAATTTCAAGTGTTGGAAATTTTCGAAAACAAAAGTGATTCAGACCTGCCGGCATCCGGGTCTAAGTCCAAATTTACCTTTGTATCAGTTTGGGAAATCCAATTGCGGCAAAAGCGAATCAGTCCCGCTTCTTTTATCACTTCTATCTCTCAGATGTCCCGCATGATAAGAACAGATGACCACTTGATCTGACGCCAACGACGCGGGTCGGTAACGGGGGTAGGACGTAGCTTCGGTTGTGCCACTCCCGGCACTCGATGATGACGCTGTTCTGAGAGTGTCAAACAAACTCTAACATTTTTTCTATTCTGTTTGTTCTGTTTTGTTTCTCTTTGACGTGCAGGTTGATCGGAGAAGCATGAAGTAATGCCCAGTAGATGAGCATCATGAAGACACCAATGGATGTTTAGGACTTAGGATTTTTAGGATAGATGTAATATCTGTAACTGTAACCTTACAGCAATTCAAATGTAAAATGATTCAACTCCTTTTGTACAATGACATTCTTATGAAATAAAAAATCCCAAAGGTTTCCATTTATCCATGATCATTCAACTTTGAACCTGTTTATATTTACTTCTAGTTATAAATTGCAAACATTTGTGAATAAATCCACAAATATTTAAATTCATTATTCTAGTCATAAATCATAACTATTCACGAATGATATTCTTGTTCATGCACGTGTCTCATTTGTAGTCCTAATCTCATTACCTGATTAAATTTACTTGCATTACAACTTAAATTCTAACCAGCAACTTTATAACCAAACACGGATGTGCGCCGTAATCACAACAGATTCAGTATCAATGATAACCTTGCCCGTAACTGAATTCCACCGATCAAATGCTAAGAGCAACAATCCAATAATATCCAATTAAACTGTGCCTTATTAACAACATCGGGAGTTCTCTGGAAATAAACCATGAGCGATAAACTAGGTCTTAAATCCAGTTGTGCTCGACAAATTTCAATACCGAACACATCGAATTGGCGCCTTGATATAATCAAACCCGGTGATAAATAAATGCCTCAGAAATAGTGTCTCAAATGCCTCAAAACTTAGTAACAGCCCGTCTTCCACGTAAAATGACCAAAATACCCCTGGAACCAATCCTGCAAAACAAATACCTCCATGACTTGATAGTGGTTAGCAGATGCACAGATGAGATGCTATGCGAAATGACTGACTAAATATAAGGGTAAAATTTGGGGTATTACAGTTGCCCCCTATTTAAATAGCTACACCGGACGATTTGAGTGACAGAGACTCGAGGAATCGTGGTGGAGAGATTTAAATATAGATAACCGAAAATTTTGCCCTTGTATGCGGCGATATGCAATGCTATGGACAAAGCGAGGACAGATTAATGCAGATAACATGATGCGTATGATGGAATGATGAATTGCGAAAATGCTGACGGACGCTACGAGAAGAAACTCACTGGGGAAAGCGACGCGCTGAGACACAGTACAACACTGGGGGAATCCTAAAATGATGGTCAACTGGTGCGGACACGACCAAATGTCATTTTTAGAACTGGAACGAGATTCTCAAATGGAGATGGCACCTATGAGACGGCCTCCACTAGGAATCTAAAAGTAAATCTGGGTCATGTACGACTGCAAGATCGATCACAGAATGCATGGAGCATTGAGCAAAGAATAACATCCAAGCTTCTGTAACCTGTCCCTCGTGACAAGATCAAACGGACTTTTCGGGAATCCGTAGAAAAATATACAGGGTAAAAACCGGCTGTATGCCAAAATAAATGGACTTTAGGAATAAGGTCCTAAAATGGAGATGGCACCTATGAGATGACCTCCACTAGGGAACGTCTAATAATAAAACTGGATCTACAACGGTCGCAAGATCGATTACAGAACGCTGGAGCATTGAGCAAAGAATAACATCCGAGCTTCTATAAACTATCCTTCGTGATAAGATCGGATGGACTGAATATGAAAAGGGTAAACTGAACTTCCTCACACTTCAAGATCGTGCTCTCCTGAATATGAAAAGGGTAAACTGAACTTCCTCATACTTCAAGATCGTGCTCTCCTGAATATGATTCTGCTCCTTCTTTTACTAAAGGGTAAATGAACTTCCTCCTACTTCAAGATCGTGCTCTCCTGAATATGATTCCGCTCCTTCTTTTACTAAAGGGTAAATGAACTTCTTCATAATTCAAGATCGTGTTCTCCTGAATATGGTTCCGCTCCTTCTTTTACTAAAGGGTAAATGAACTTCCTCATACTTCAAGATCGTGCTCTCCTGAATATGATTCCGCTCCTTCTTTACTAAAGGGTAAATGAACTTCCTCATACTTCAAGATCGTGCTCTCCTGAATATGATTCCGCTCTCTTCTTTTACTAAAGGGTAAATGAACTTCCTCATACTTCAAGATCGTGCTCTCCTGAATATGATTCCGCTCCTTCTTTTACTAAAGGGTAAATGAAGTTCTTCATAAATTCAAGATCGTGCTCTCCTGAATATGATTCCGCTCAAACCTCCCCGTATTTCAAGATCGTGCTCTCCTGAATACGATTTGTTCAAAACCTCCTATACTTCCAGACGACAGGTAAATGGAAGCCCAACTTCTCAATGGTGATGGCCACTTGCTGCGAGTCACAACGAAGATAGGATCGGCTTCTTAGGTGAGAAATGTCGTATACTGATGTTGTAAGATGTAGGATTGTAATGATAGATTTTCCAGGCGTGAACTGGCGTGTATCTGTAAATGATTGTGGTTGAAAGATAGTGCAAAATAAATGCACGTCCGGGTACAGTGATAACCTTCTTGGGCGAGAACAGTCGCGTATCCGTCATGGTATGGTGAAAATCTTTAGATGGTGCAAAATAAATGCAACGTCCGGTTGGGCCTCGACGACCGACAGACTGAGATTCAATCTAGGATCGAGCTAGAAAGAAGACTGGTAATCAAGACTCCATCGAGGGAATGAACTCGAAGGGTAAATATCTTATCCTGGCGAGGAAAGATAGCTGAAGTAACCGTCATCCACGAGGATCGAGCTCTGTGGGGAAACTGGAAACACATATGTATTTTATGCTTAGGGCTGACAATCTATTTGGAGAGAATGGACAAACCCCAGTTACTCGGCCGGTAACGACCAATGATGGAGACTCAATGAATCTGCGCATGCTAACGCGTATGTTAATGAATACGTGAATATGAATGTATGTTAATGTCGATGTAGTTAAAATATGCAAGATGTTATGAAATGAGTATGCCATGAGTATGCAATGAGTATGTAATGAATATGTAATGAATATGTAATGAATATGTAATGAATATGTAATGAATATGTAATGAATATGTAATGAGTATGTAATGAGTATGTAATGAAATAGGCATGTGATGCTTATGCCCTCTGCGTATGCTGACGAAACAGACTAGAGACAGGACGAGAGACGAAATAAGCATCTCGACGGAGATACCCTGCGTTCTCTGCAACTAATACGTCAATCATGGGTAAGAAAGATCAATGGCAGAACCAAGTATGGTTTTAAAGTTCTGAATTCTCTGGGAGAAAGTAATCTGCTTGGGTGTACAGTGTCACGTCTTCACATGGGGGAGAAGAAAACCTGAGGGAGACACTTTCGAATTACCCAAGAAAAAGTTGTCAGCTTATAGTCTCGCTGGGGACTGTGGTGAGGCAATAGTTTAGGAGCCTGTTGCAACACTGAGATTTACTGGTGAATGAAGGCCGCCGTGAGTAAAATCCATCGGGTGCATGAAGAAAAGTTGTGAAACCCATGGTTTTGATCTTGAAGGACCTTATAGTAGTCGCCATTTGGTTCCTTTTAAAAAACACGGTGCCCCAGGATACTTGTGTTTGTAAGGCATGGTCATCTCAAGAGGATCTTATAGAGAACACGGAGTCTGGTTGCCCCACTGTTTCAAACTCTTTGAGAGATTAGTCAGGTCTCGACGTAACCTGGCACAATTAATCGTGTTACGATGAAGTCTTCGAGAAATAGCTCTTAAGAACGCCAGCCTCGCGTCGGTAAGCGAATTGGGAAACTGCCTGCCGCCTATTTAGCAGGATCTTAAGTTCGATGGATTATGTCCATATGTAAATCTCTAAGATATCAAGCAAAGTCGTCATGCTCGATATGCCTATCCTGAGCTTGTCAATGCACACATATATTTGTCTTGATTTTTGTTTTGAAAAAGATATCGCAATAACTTGTGACCGAAATCACTAGTCAGGATATAGGTTTTAATTATAACGCCAACATGAAATTTTCTGAGCATAGCTCGTAGGAGTCAGGAAACGTGATCTTGTCGAGTATGCTTTCAACTGAAGTCCTACTTCAATTAGGTCTTTTAAAGGTTGTATCGTGGCTCGGTTCACGGTTTAAGCAACAAAAGATAAAGGCTCAAAGTTATATTTGTACCCACCCCTTCTTCGTGATGTTCTCCAATCCTAATTCAGTTAATCGGATACGAACCGCTCAGATCTCAAGCAGATTTGCCATGGTTGAGAACTTATCAAGGCTTTGGACATGGCAGTCACTCACCTATTCTAATGGCAATTGGTCACACAACGATTTTGTTCTTTACTAGGGACTATTTATTGTACCCTCTTGTTTGGCTTTTATTCCCTAACTTTTGCCTGGACAACGTCTTTTGATCTGACCTTGGAGTCCAGCGGGATGCCCCAGTTTTGCCTAAGTCTCCTTCATAGGTTTTGACTTAGCGGGCTCTTATTTTTTTTGCACAAATCGTGTAAATCCTTCGAAAGGCTCGCGACTGCCCCACTCCTTAGGTAACCGAGGGATAATCATTGTATTGGACTTCCTAAGATGCTAAGGATAAATTCTCGAAGGTTTGCTCTTCCTCTTGAGGGTCCAAGTGCTCGATCGGTTTAACTGAAACCTACCCTGCCCCAGGTTAAGATAAGGGTTCTTAAAAAAAAACTCCTACTTCAAGGCTCAAAGAGGTTAACGAGGGATTAACATCCTTATATCTCCAGTGTATGGGATTTGAAAACAATGCCTTACATCATCAGCGGGTTTCAATCGAAAGCATACGACAAGAAATCTGACGTTTTAGGTTCGTCATCCTCCCCCCAATTCTCCATCAGAACAAGAGATCGGGTAAAGTTGGCATTATAATTTATGAAAAAAATATTTTGAATGAGTGAAACGAATGGACTTATTCAAGACAAACATGTGCGTTGCATTAATCAAAGATAAACAAGTTTGTACATGCTAAATATGCTTAATCACAGAGAAATACATATAAATAAACTAATGAACTGTCGGAAAAATCCTTCTAAATGGTTTATGAAATTCAAGAGCAACAGTTTCCTTTGCAGAGCCTCTATGGAAAGAGCGTCTGGTTCCTGATCACTGTGAGTCGTCATGGCTTGCCCCTAGTTACGCTGGCCACATCTTCAACAGTTTTCAGTCGTTGCTTCAAAATAACTTTCCCAGATTCTTTGTTGATCCCGGTCATATCATCTTGAGGGTTACTGAAGTGAAGCGAGCTAGGCCTTTGAATAATTACCGGATTCGATTGATTTGCCACAGGCGTAGCATGCTTTGCAGAAATTCGAACTTGACAAGTGAGGGACCCCGAGAGGAGTCTCGATCTTCATCTGAGCATCGCTAAAAGACAACTTCTTCGTTTCTAGCAAATTTCTGACAACTTTCTTAAGAGCGTAGCAATTCTCTAGATCATGACCGGGCGCACCTCATGAAATAAACAATGAGCGGCAGCGTTGTAGCTTGCAGGTAACGGATTAGGCGGAGGACCCAAAGCACGGGTGATAATCAGACCCTGTTGTACCAAATGGGGGTATAATTCAGTGAAAGCCATCGGAATTAGAGGACAAGGCTTTATAACTGACTCTTACGGGAATAAGGAACCAGATCCTGTGATTGCTGGTGAACACGGAGCGTTGAGCTACTCGATGGATGCTTGGTGGTTGTTGACAGGAACTTTCAGGGGCGGATAACTGGAAGGTTGTTGATAAATCGGTGCTTGATATACCGGAGCTGACTGCACAGGCTGGTATGTAGGAAACTGCTGATTGAAAGGTGGTGCAACAGTAGCTACATAGGGTTGTTGAACATATGGAACGGATAGCCTCGAACATAGTTAGGCTGATGTTGCCGAGGTTGAGGAGTAGCTGTTTTGCGGTTCCTCGAACGCGCAGAGTCTTTTTACCATGGTCGGAGTTAGGAGTTTTTGCACTTGGGAAGGGGTAGCTCGTCGAACTGGTTGAGCACTAGGAGGCACCAAACCGGATTGAAGACCGTGAGGAGGTACATTCTCGACAATAACAGCTGGTTGAGGTTCCATAACGGTATTAGTAGTCTCAGAAACAACAGTAGACTGAGCATCCACCTTCTACACCTAAGAGCTCGTAACATCTCCAAAATCTGCCCTACACTTCCTCGAAGATCTTCGAGTTCATGGCTGACACGGCTGATCTCTTGGTTTTGATCTTCCATCCTTTTGAAGGGTCGTATTGATGCAGAGAACTCAGGGTGACAAAACTGGAGGGTGAGAAGAACCGAGTATGAGAAACCGGGAGACACATGCAATGCAAAAGTATGATGCTAAAATGTGAATGCAAATGAAGATTTCATGGAATTCGAATATTTACGAATATTGCAGAATATCAAGGAAACTTTTAATTCATTGAAGATAAACTACAAATAATATTCTTGCAACCAAAATAGCTAAATAAAAGCCTAGAAAATCCTAGAGAAGCATCTTCCACAAGCAGACGGAGATCCGGAGGGAAATAAATATTCGTAGAGCCTTCTCTTCTTGTAGGACTGTATCTCATCATTCTTCGACTGAATCTGCTTTTGAAGTTCTTCGTACTCACTGACCATCACATGGTATTTGTTCTTCCATGCTTCTGTTTCGAGTTGTGATCTCTTCAAAGCGATCTTCAAAGTCTCAGCTTCGGTCATGAAATACGGGACAGGTTCCTCTCTTTGAGGTACAGGATCCTGGCGAGAGTAGGGCATCCTCAACTCAATAGCTCTTCCTCGGACCCATTGAAGGTATGGTTCCATGGACACACAATTAGGTCTTCCCAAACTTTCTTTGTCCTTCCTATGCAGATGATTCCAAGAAGATAGAATCTGATCTTGAAGCTTTTTGTCATCTTCGAAAAAGATTTTCTCCACATGAATACCTTTAGGCGGTTCCTTCAAGGGGTATCCCGACTGTCGGCGAGCTAGGACTGGATTGTAGCTAATTCCTCCATTGAAACTGAGCAAAGGCACATTGTTGAAGTTTCCCCCCCCCCCACAACTATCAATGATCGATATCCCATCGTACATGCGATTATACCAATCAATATCAGAGTGAGTTAAAGCCATAACTTTTTGCGACCAACGTTCTTGATCAGGTCTCCAGAACGGACCGGACTTGGGTAGGTGAGAAACAAACCACTTGTATAGTAATGGCACACAACATGTAATCATTCCTCCACCATGAAAGTTTCGAAGATGTACTGAATGATAAGTATTACCCAATAGCGTTGGAACTGGATTTCTCCTCATGAAGGTCTTGATGGCATTAAGGTCCACAAACCCCTCAAAACTAGGAAAAAGCAGCAACCCATAAATGAGCAAAGCAAATATTGTCTCAAAAGCAAACATGTCTTTATGATCGGCATAAAATTGGGCCTTCTTAATTAGGAAGTCCCTGAGAAAACCGGAGGTCCCCCCCTTTGGTGATCATATTGTTTTTGACATCGGATATCCTTAGACAAATGGCTTTAGCAATATCTCGTTCTTTAGGGTCTTCCTCCAAGAAAGGGAATGGAGACTTATCCAAGATAGGTAATTCCACCAACTGAGAGTACTCTTCTAAGGTAGGTAAAAGCTGATAATCTGGAAAGGTGAAGCAGTGATAATCTGGATCATAAAACTGTAGCAGAGTCGCAAGAAGTCCTTCGTTTACTTGAATCTTCAACAAAGACAATAGCCTTCCATATCTGTTTTGGAACTTTTCTTGATCTTGAACCAAATCTCTTAGCTCCTCTAGGATTTCCAAATTAAAACCCTTAAAAGTAAATTTCAAAGTATGCTTCCTAGAGTGATCCATGGTATCCTGCAATGTTCATAAATAGAGTTTGAATTCCATGAAATCTTAATGTGATATGATGTTTTATGAATTCAATGCATGAAAACACATAAAGTCCTAGGTTAAAGGTACGTGAGCGGAGTTAAGGTCTACCCATCCCAAAAGGAGTGTACTATAGGTTAGTTGTACCTGCAGAACAAGGTTCTAAAAAGTGCCCAAAGTCATCAGCCCATCTTTCGGATATTATCAACCTTCCGACTGACTCGGGGGTTAATAATATTCTCAAGAGAACCTCTTTTGAGTGTAGTATCGCGTAGCAACCATTGTAGGACTACTCCCACATAGTTCCCGCACTACGTCCTAAATAAGGCCAAGGTGGTGTTAAGGTACTACGGTTCCCAATATCACAGACTCCAATCGACCATGGAAAAAGTTTTCGCGATTACTCGTTCAACCGAACCGTTTTCGAAAGGGTCTGAACTGAGCGGTGATTTTCGAATCAGCTTAGTCGGGATTCACCCCCTATAAGCCTCATCGAACATATCCCCATCCTATAATAATGTCACTAGTCCGGGCGTGGGACTTATCTCACAACACAAGGAACAGTCCCCAAAATCAAAGTACAATATATACATGCAAATGAATAGTAAAACAAATAGTAATAAAGATGAACAAATTAGGGATAACCCTCAAAAGTTTAGAGTCCCCAGTGAAGTCGCCATTTTCTGTTGCGGTGGAAATAGGATTACAAACTATTAATGAGCTTGAATCGCAATTCAATTCACAACCGCTCTTTTATTTATCCGAAGGAAAAGGTCAAAAGAGGGAAAACCTATTTTTGCATCGTAAACACAATGCGGGGAAAGATCTAGGGTTCGGGGGTTGGTTAAATTTAGGGAAGGTATTAGCACCCTAAACTTCTGTAGTACTCTACAAGAACCTTTTGTTCAAATGTTTACTATTTGCCTTATTTATTTGCTTAAGGTATATGTACAAAGGGATTAAAAGTGAGAAAAGAGACCTAAGGGGTTAATTCTAAGTTTACTCGGCAAGACATCGCATCTTGTGCCTACGTATCCTTACGGGAGTGGAATCAGAGTAATCGTAGTTCCCCTCAAAAGGGAGGTTAGAGACTTCTTGACTGTTGTCAAGGTCTCAAGGGGAATAAACGCATCTTAAGGACACGCTTACGTGGAGTGTAGAAACTCCAAATCTCTACGTTGAATTGTTAAGTGAATTAGGGTTAAATTAGGTTAGGGATTCCACGGCGGGAAACCCTAAAATGAGTGTGGCGGCTCTTTGACCTAATGCTAGGGGTAAAATTGTAATTTTGCCTGCGGCGAGGCATTTGTGAAAATTAGGGTTTGTAGTTTGTAAGGGTTTGAAGTTGAGGACTATTGGCGCGGCGACCAAAAGCTAGACCTAACCTTCGGATGTGTGTGATGTGACAGGACTATCATACATCAGCAGAATTTTAAATGCAGAAACGTAAATGCGATTGTTGAGATTCGCAAGGTTACAACCGAGAAGCAGTTACAATAATAATAAAACTTAAATAAAACACCACACAATAGTAGCGAACAGGAGCTGCAAAAGATGAACACCGTTAGTAAACAAAGTTAGACAGTAATTGGGCGAGTCAGGAGGAAAAAAAATGCAATATTGAAGATTTTTGTTGTTTTGAAGGAGATGTTAAATGAATCTATATATAAAAAAAAGTACTGTTAATTAGAAAAATATTTTAAATTTATATGAAAAAAGTTTTTTACTTAGATTTTTCAAAAAGGTTTTCAAGTTATTTATTTAAAAAAAAAAGGGTTTTTTTAATTTATTATAAAAGGTATTTAAAGTTTTCATTTATTTTTTAAAAAAACAATTTCAATATTTATATAAAAAAGGTTTTAAAAACAGCTTTTTTTTTAATTATAAAATAAAACAACTTTTAAAAACAAAATTAAAAAGTTAAAAAAACAGATTTTTTAAAAACAACAAAAAAAATAAAAAAGGGGTTGGGCCGGTCATCACCCCCGGACCCAACCCGGTGGAAGTAAATGTGACAAAAGGATCTTTTAGGGTTCATAACCCTAAAATCATTCGCGGCGCCGTTCTTCTTCTTCCTTGCCCCCCTCTCGTATTCTCTGCATCCTCTTCTACAAAACATGAAAAAATGAAAAAAAGATGAGTTAATGTGAGGGTTTACGTTTGATCCACGATGACTTATGGCCAGCAATATCGCAACCAAAGCTTATGGCTTTGATGATGGCGATATTGTCCGTTAAAGAATAGGGATGATGATGATGGACTCGGAGGAGTTCCTGAATCCCTGAATAAATTTGTTTGCTCTGTTCTTTGTGGGGAAACGGTGGTAATGATCTTTATGACGCCTTCTGATTCTCTCTGATACGGAGGAATCGAAGATCTGATGTTGAGGATTCACGATCGATCTTCGTCCCCTTGTTAGGGTTCGTCCCTTCGTCTTCGCCGTTAGCCCCTTGTTCGCAGCCGCCTAGGGTATTACTTGCGATTTTTCGTTAGTTCTCGCGGCTACTCGTATTCTCCGTCCAGGGTTTTTCACAGGTGAAATTGTTCCCTTTTTATATTCTTCTGATTTTATCTTTTGGGCTTGGACCATATCTGATCATTGATTTTGATGGATTCGATTTGATCTTGTCTGGGGTTTTTGGAACATATATCCTTGTGATTGAAATTCTTTCCATTTTCGGATTTATGCTGATTGGATTCGCTTTGATTTTATCTGGATAACTGGGTTCATTTTTAATTTGGATATCCTGTATTGACTTGTATTTTCTGGATTTGCAGATGCGATTTGATTGTATTTGGGGAACCCATATGTTCTGATACGATTTGCTACTGATATTATTGGAATTGTGGCTTTGTAGATTCATATTTGATCTTCTTTCCTTTCTGATACAGATTGAATTATGGATCTGCCTAATATCGAATTCGTTTTGGATATCCATCTGGTTTGATCTTCACGACTTTTCTTCTTCTTTTTTCAGAATCGCTACTACGGCTTTGGTCGAGTTAAATGCCGCCGAGGATGGTATACGGCGATGATGATGATGTTCTGAGCCTATGACACTGCTGTTGCCTTTGATAATTTCGGCTGGGTTCTTTGCTTGTGTGAATTTGGTTTCTGAACAGGGTTTCTGGGCTTATGAACTGATATGGTTTTGTGAACTTGTTTCACTTTCTGATACGCGGGTTCTGCTTTGTGGTTTGATACGATTCGGTGTGGTTTGTATTCTGAACTTGATTCTTGACATTTTACTAAACTGCACCATATTTCTGGTTTTTTCTGCTGAACCTGTTTCTTGAATTAATGCTGTTATGCTTTTCTTTGGATCCTGTTGGATACTTTCTGTTAGTAGGAACTGAACTTTGTGATTTACATTGCCCGTGACAGATTTGTAGGATGTTTTCTTCTTGCTCTTGCGCATGAACTTGCCACTCATGACTTATTGGTCCCTCTTTTCCTTTCTGAGTTTGGGCCAGCTTTGCATTTATGATATTTGTTCAGATTCGATGCAGTTTTTGAGTTGCTTTGGTTTTGAGTTCTGAATTCTGAACCTGGTACTGATGCTGTTGTGGAATTTCAAGTGTTGGAAATTTTCGAAAACAAAAGTGATTCAGACCTGCCGGCATCCGGGTCTAAGTCCAAATTTACCTTTGTATCAGTTTGGGAAATCCAATTGCGGCAAAAGCGAATCAGTCCCGCTTCTTTTATCACTTCTATCTCTCGGATGTCCCGCATGATAAGAACAGATGACCACTTGATCTGACGCCAACGGCGTGGGTCGGTAACGGGGGTAGGACGCAACTTCGGTTGTGCCACTCCCGGCACTCGATGATGACGCTGTTCTGAGAGTGTCAAACAAACTCTAACATTTTTTCTATTCTGTTTGTTCTGTTTTGTTTCTCTTTGACGTGCAGGTTGATCGGAGAAGCATGAAGTAATGCCCAGTAGATGAGCATCATGAAGACACCAATGGATGTTTAGGACTTAGGATTTTTAGGATAGATGTAATATCTGTAACTGTAACCTTACAGCAATTCAAATGTAAAATGATTCAACTCCTTTTGTACAATGACATTCTTATGAAATAAAAAATCCCAAGGTTTCCATTTATCCATGATCATTCAACTTTGAACCTGTTTATATTTACTTCTAGTTATAAATTGCAAACATTTGTGAATAAATCCACAAATATTTAAATTCATTATTCTAGTCATAAATCATAACTATTCATGAATGATATTCTTGTTCATGCACGTGTCTCATTTGTAGTCCTAATCTCATTACCTGATTAAATTTACTTGCATTACAACTTAAATTCTAACCAGCAACTTTATAACCAAACACGGATGTGCGCCGTAATCACAACAGATTCAGTATCAATGATAACCTTGCCCGTAACTGAATTCCACCGATCAAATGCTAGAGCAACAATCCAATAATATCCAATTAAACTGTGCCTTATTAACAGCATCGGGAGTTCTCTGGAAATAAACCATGAGCGATAAACTAGGTCTTAAATCCAGTTGTGCTCGACAAATTTCAATACCGAACACATTGAATTGGCGCCTTGATATAATCAAACCCGGTGATAAATAAATGCCTCAGAAATAGTGTCTCAAATGCCTCAAAACTTAGTAACAGCCCGTCTTCCACATAAAATGACCAAAATACCCCTGGAACCAATCCTGTAAAACAAATACCTCCATGACTTGATAGTGGTTAGCAGATGCACAGATGAGATGCTATGCGAAATGACTGACTAAATATAAGGGTAAAATTTGGGGTATTACACACTCATAAGGAAATATGACCTACTACCAAACAAATGATAGCCTAAGCAAAGGCATCTTTCCAAAAGGTACGGTATATTACCTACTATCAAATATATGATAACCTAAGCATAGGTAATAACCTGAAATTAAGCTTCCATGACCAAAATTGATTCAGCTTCTTCTTTAACTAAAATGATCAATTTAGAAAAGATAAAATAAACCTCCCTAACGCTTTAAGGTTGTATGTCGTAAAGGGGTCTCATTTTCTTCTTGCAAAGGGTAAAATAAACCTCCCATCGTCTTGGGTCGTAAGCCACATACTGGTCTCAGTTTCTTCTTTAATTAAGTATTCCATTTGAAAAAGGTAAAATAAACCTCCCCACACTTCAAGGTTGTATGCCATGAACGGGTCTACATTTCTTCTTTAGTCAAGTATTCCACTTGAAAAGAGTAAAAATAAACTTCCCCACGCTTCAAGGTTGTATGCCATGAATGGGTCTCATTTTCTTCTTTAATCAAGTATTCCTCTTGGAAAGGGTAAAAATAAACTTCCCCATTCTTCAAGGTTGTATGCCATGAACGGGTCTCAGTTTCTTCCTGGAATGACGAATTCTTATGGGAAAGTATCTTCACAGGGAATTGGATTTTCACTGGAGATTAAGGACTTCAGTGGAAATCCATAATTTACTAGATATTAGAAAACATCGTCAGGGATCTAAAAGAGATTCAAGTCGGTTGATTTGAAAAATATGTCTTCTCAAATAAAGAGAAAAATCATCTGAATCTTCATCAAACTTCTCGGAGAGATGCCATTTGATGGACGCAAATTGAATAGTGGACTAACTGGGGAGAACATCACTGAGGATCAATATTGTTGTAGCTTCAAATTGCATTAAAGCAAATAAAAACCTAGTAACAGGAATTCTTAGAAAAACACTTGTGAAGTCTTCAACAAAATTCTCTGACGGATTCTCGAAGAGATGACATTTGATGAGAGAATGGCTGATAGTTAGATAAATTGATGGGGATAGACAAACTGTCTTAGAAAAGAGACTATCATTTTCCATCCAAATAGAAAACCTGAGAACAAAACAAGTTGCTCAAATAAAGATGTTGCCACTTGTCATCTGAGTATGCATTGTTGAGAAAGTGTTGTAACAACACCACTAAAGAAATATTTTATCTTTAATGGTGATGTTCAAACGGATTCTTCCAAAGTGAAAAATAAATGCACACTCGATCTAGGTTCAACAGCCTAGAGAGATTCAAAATTGTGATTTTTAGGACCAATGTTCAATCTAGGAAATAACTGAAGAGAAACAGTTAAGCAAGACTCTATCCATTGAGGAATAAACTCAAATGGGGTTTATCTTTATCCAAAAATGGAAAAGGAAAACTAAAGCATCCATCTTCCATGAGGATCGAGCTGAGTTAGAAATGATGTGCTCTTTTCTACTTAGGGATGGAAACTCTACTTGGAGGGAGAAGACAAACCCAATCACTTGGGGATAAACACGACCAAAGTGAAAAAACAAACAAACACAAAAAAAGAAAAATGCACAGATGTCATGTATCCAATTGAATGAATGTATGTCCTGTTATGCTTATGTTGACAAAACAAACAAGGAAAATTAAATTGGAGATGAAATAAACATCTCGATAAGGATACTCGACGAATATTCACAAGATGGAAAACGTCATTGGGGATGAATGGGAAGCTATACCAGGAATCACAGTCCTGCTTCAAGGCTTCAAACTTCTCTGGGGGAAAGAGAGCACTCCACTTGAGGATATAACATCATGACTTCACTTAGGGGATTGTCAAGATGAATCTTGACTTCCTGTTGGAAATGAGAAAGATCCATTGGGGAAGGAATCCAACTCATGATTAGAGATACTTCGTAGGGGATAAAATAAATATCCACGACGAACAGAAGTAATCTGAGTGAGAGTCATAACTGAAGATGCCAGAGCTGAGGCCTCACAGGGGATAAAATAAACATCCACTTCATTGGGGAAGCTCGGGTAAACATCATAGCTGAAGATGTCAGAGTTAAAACTTCATGGGGATGAAATAAACATCCACCTTGTTGAGAAAGATTGAGATTGTAAGAAATCCACCGAGGAGTGATATACCATTCATTTCACTAGGAAGGTTGAAAACGAGGAAAATCACTGAGGAGTTTTAGGTCACTAGCCGTGGAATTCTTGTATCAACTATTTTAAGTAGAGATTCATCGATGGAATTGTCATGACCACCTGAAGTAAAACTTACTGGGGACAAGGGTGAAGAACATTGTGAGAACAAATTAGTTCTGCATTGATGAACTGCGTGGTGGTCGCCATTTTGAACAACAGTTGTTGTGAATGGATAAAATGATCTTCAATTCTCAAATGCCCCAGATCACATGGTTTATAAGTGATCTCAAGAGGATTTTACAGAATACTTGGCATCCAAATGTTCCAATGTCTTCAAACTCTCAGTTTTTGCTATAAGATTTCAAAGTGACATTCAAGACTCATAGATTCATTGTTAATTTCATCATGAGTTTCAATATGAAGTTTATTCTTTAATGCTAAGGTCCAAGTTCAAAAAATGCAATCATGGTTTACAGGTTTCAAGGACTATTTTTTTGGTTTTACATTAAATTCATTAAAACATTCAAAATTCATTCAAATTGTGAGTTCAAGTATAAAGTTTCAATTCCTTCAATGTTTACGAGATGGATTCATAAATTCAAGAATCTCATAAGTTGTTACAAAGACTCCAAATTCAAGTATCAAAAGTGTTTAATACATTTCACTCTAAGCTACACCTGATACAAGAGAAATACATACAAATCAATGTCTTGGTTACATTATTGATTTACAAGTCACCAAGTCACTCATGTCAAAACCAAGTTCCAGATTTCAAAGTCCCAGTTGTAGCTCCAAAGCCAAGATTCAATGTTTTACAAATTTAGAAATATGACACATAACACGGTCTTGCCGAATTACGAAGGCAAGGTTGGTTCGACAATGGGGGTGATACAGGTGGACCTAACGGTTGGAACAATAACAAGACCTACCGTTTTTATGGTGGTGTAAACGAAGGCCAATTATAATCTGCTGTTAGTGTAATTCTGGTATCAGATATTAGATGTCAAAGGAGATGTTCCCAACACAAATATCTGTATAATAAGAACAAAGGTAAACACAAACAATTGTAAAGAGACACAACAATTGTTAACCCAGTTCGGTGAAACCACACCTACGTTTAGGGGCTACCAAGCCAGGGAGGAAATTCACTACTAGTAGAATTAATTCAGAGCTAAACTCACAGTTTACAACTCCTCACTTAATCTCTACACATGCAACTTCTGCCTAGAACCCACTAGACAAGAGACACCTCTCACTCCCCCTCAATCACAACAATGATGACAGTCAATACAAAAAGAAAACTTTAGAAGACACTCTTCAAAGTCAAAACTTGATCTTGCTTCAAAGCATTAATCAAGTACAATACACTCTTGCTTACAAGCTTTGAGTGAACAATTTACAATTAACAACCTAGTCCAAATTCACACATTAATGAATGAGTGAATGACTCATAAAACTAACACACACGAAGCCTTAAAGCTTAAACAAGTGCACACACTTTTTAATCCTTGATTCTCTGATCTCCAAGCTAGGGTTTATGCCTCTTTAAATAGCAATGCAGAATGGGCTTGGGCATTGGAAACAATAAGAGCAGGGTTTAAGAAGATTCCAATCTACTTCAATAGCAACAATCATCCAGATTTGATTTGATCAATCAGATCCAATCAAAATAATCTCCCAATCTTCAAACAATCTTCTGAAAATATCTTCAAATCAAATCCAGTCTGATCCATAATCAATCTATCAGAAACGCCTATAGAAAGCCATGCAGAATCTGTACCAGAACAGTGCAGCTAGCTTACACAAAAAGATATGGTCACACACGCATTCATACAGATTGTTTAGATCTGTTACAGAGCACACAACAACCTGTTGTTCCTGACAGACGGATGTCACGACATCCTGTAGGACATCTTGTGATTACACTTAGTTTTACCAAAATGCCTGCCAATCAAGAACTAACAAACTCCCCCTTTGGCAAATTTTGGGTAAAACAAATCACAAGAACAACAAACACCAGAAAAGAGTACATCACAACGGGAAAAAAAAACAATTCACAGAGGAAGAGTAAAAGCAAGGCTCCCCCTCAACAAAACACCACAACAACCCAAGCATAACACAAGGCAGCCCACAATCTTCACAACCTTCAGTAACCTATAACTCCAAGCTAACAGACAAACAAATAACAGCTTACAGCTGCATTCAGCAAGCTGCACAACAAACCCCAAAAAGGAACAAACAATCATCTAACAGGATCAACATCCTGTCAAACCAATCAGAGCACACAACAGCCACCAAGTTCACAACCTTTCAAACAGCTATACACCTGCTTACACCTGCCATAGTGTATATACAACAACTACACACATGTTTACACCTGCCATAGTGTATATAGTGTATATAGTACACTAAGTACTGAGTATATAGTAAGCTCTTCTCCCCCTTTTTAGCCATAAATTTAAGAACAGAAACCAGAGATATCAAAGATCAACAGTTAGAAACAAACAAGTTAAGGGCATAGAGACCCCAAAAATATTACAACCCAAAAAGCACATGAAGTGCACCAAATTCAGTCTATTCTGCCAAGGCAGACAATCACAAAAAACAAAAAAAAAAACAGCCCAACAACAAGCTTAGTCGTCATCTTCAGATGCAGAACTAGAGCCAACATCTTCAACATCAGTTGGGACATCTTCAATATCATCCTCAGACTCTTCCCCAAACCCAGCCTTATCATCTTTTTCACTAGCATTATCAATGTTGACAGCATCATCTTCAAGACATTGAATTAATGATTCTAACTTGATCTTCCTTATTGTAGCAACAATAATTGTTTCCCCTAATTCCCTACAAGTTTCTTTTAACTCAGCAATTATCCTTTCCTTTGAAGCATTGGCCCTTTCACCAGATGTCAGAATAATATCTAGAACATGTCTTCCAGCAAAAAATTTGTAATGCAGGGACAGTACAGACTCTCTCTTGCTAGCAACATCATTAGAGTTTAAAATCCCAGGGTGTTGATTCAAGATAATCTCACAAATGAGGGAGGGGAAGGCAATAGGCAGCTTGATGGCACTTGAAGTAGAATGCTTAACAATTTGATCAAAAATGTACAATCCAAAATCAAAATCAACCTTGGTACCTACAACATAAATGAACCTGCCTAGCCCAACAACAATGGTGGAGGTGTGGTTGGTAGGAACCCAATTTGCAGCCTCAATCCTGTGAAGAATTGCATATTTCACACTGAGTTGACCAGCTGACAATTTTCATTTTGAAGGCCAAGCTGTGACTTGATTCGCAGTGATGACCTTGCACACTTGATTGTCTGAAGCAGACAACTCTTCCTCACCATTATTTAATCTCCCCATAAATCTGTTGATAACAACTGAAGAAAACTTCACACACTTCCCTCTAACAAAGACCTTCATATATTCTTTGCTATTCCTATCAGTAATGGAATCAGTTATGTTCACAATGAATTATTTCACCAGCCCTTCATAACACTTGGAGAATCCAGTGACAGTTTTGAGCAATCCAACCTCATTTATTAGGTCTATCACTTCCTTGATTTCTAAAGCATATTTTCTCAGCTCCCTTTCTAGAGAAACCCTTCTTTGTGTCGCTACTGCGAAAGTCGAGGTGCCGACTATGACAGAAGAGTCGCCACCGTGCGTTATTTATCCTAAAAGAGGGAAAGGAAACGCTCAGAGTAAACCTAACGCAAAGAGGGAAAGGAATGGTCATCGCAACCAAATCCTGGATTCGAGAGTCGGTTACGCAAGGGGAAGGTATTATCACCCCTCACGTCCATCGTACTCGATGGGATCCACGCTTGTTGGTTTGTCTACGGGTGAAAAACAATCTATCTACGGCTGCTAAAGCTAAAGGGAAAAGAACTGACTCGATAGAGCACCGCGCTCTATGCCTACGTATTCCCTCGTGCAATAGGAAAGTCAGAGTCATCGTAGTTCGGGAAACTACGGGGAATTGGCTCGCCGATATTTCGCATCTCGTGCCTACGTACTTCCACACGGATTGAAAGATCAGAGCTCACGTAGTTCAGGCTAACTACGGCTAGACAGGGTGTTTTCAATCACACAGGGGTGAGAGAAAGGATTGACGATACTAGCGTGCGCATTCTAGAAGTTAGGTGTATGCTGCTCGCTCGACGGAGACTTAGGCGTTACCTGTTTGCGATAGAACGGACGTAGTATGTCGGGTTTAAAGGTACGGGGACCTACGGGAACTAGAGCTACGGTCTGGTCTCAATTGCGCTCGGGCAAGAGAAAGGGAACATCAGTCGTCAGCGGGAAAGTCTTGATCGCATGGCAGCGAGAGAAAACGGAAGTTAGTTGTAAGTGTGCTTGCTAGGATATCGCATCCTATGCCTACATATTCTCGTCTGGTACGAGAAATCAGAGCAGCTGTAGTTCAGCCAACTACAGCAATGGGGAAAAAGGAAAAAGGGAGAAAGGGAGCTTGCTAGGATATCGCATCCTATGCCTACGTACTCTTGTATGGCACGAGAGATCAGAGCAAACGTAGTTCGACGGGAAAACGAGTCTCGATTGCACAGGGGCAAGAGAAGGGGTCTCAATTGCCTGAACGCGAGATAAAAAGGGTTTCGATCGTAGCGGGGCGAGAACAAAGAGGAAGCAGGCTTACGCCTAAACGGGAAGGAACTCAGGACACACACGCGAGAACCTAATACATAGGAGCGGGTGCGTCGCATGTCACCCAAAGGGTACCATACTAGACATCCTAGACGATTGAGAAGAAACTCCTCAACTGTCATTTCCTACGTATCTAACGATACAGCTCACAACACTCGGCAGTTGCCTGAAGACTCGAATGAGAAAGATGATGTTGAACGAAACGACTCTGTTGGCTACTGACATGTGCGCAAGCTCCATTCCAATCTTCTCCTCTTTGGATCCTTGACGAGGACGCTCGAATCAGGAACAACGTGACGCTTAGACCGTCATGGTTCGACTTATACAAGAAATCGAACTCTCAAAGGTAGCGTATTGATGTCCGTGTCAAAGACAAGATAGATAAATGATATTGAAAATCATTCTCAAATTGAATCGTGTCACACGGCCAACCAAAAATAAAATAAGATATAAAAACGGATAACAAACGAAAATAGGAGAAAAATCCACTAACAAATGGAAATAAAAGTCTACTCCTAAAATACGGCAATTAATTCCTAATGAAAAATATTCTAAAGAAATATTTACAGGAAATTGTATAAAGAAAATAGAATATAAAAAATTCTATCTAAAATATTCTATACTATTCTATAAAGAAAATAGAAAAAAAAAACTATATTAAATCTATAATATTCTATAAAGAAAACTATAATAAAATTCTATATTAAAACTATATTAAAAAACATGCCTAATATTCTAAACTATAATCCCTATATAGAAAAATAAAACTATGATTATTACAATCACACCTCCAATACAAAAGAAATTGAAAATCCAAAGGGGAGGGGGTACAGACTGCAAACTGGGTGTAATGCAGTAAAAAAAAAACACTCTGGGCTTTAAGCCCACAATACAAAGAAAATTCAGAAAATAAAATAAAAACAAAATAAAACTGAGGGCGCGCTGGGATATAGGGGTGTGCCAGCAATTCGTTGGGCTTATTGTTCAGCCCAACAAACAACATGAAAAAAGAAAACTCCAGCAAAAAAAAGGGAGGTGCGCGTCTGAACATTGGGTGTATGGACCCAGCAACACAGTTTGGGCCACAAGGCCCACTCAACCCAAAGGAGAGGGTTTCCTCGTCTTCCTCACTCTTGAGTCAGAATCCTAATTCAGCTTGTCTCTCACTCCGCCGCCGTTAACCACTAAAAAACTTCTTCGTTTCAACCTCTACCACTTACAATACGAAAAGAAAAATGGAAAAAAAATCCAAATCAACAACGTCCCGTCGGTTTCTTCTTCGTCAAAGTCTGATGATTATGGCTCATTGATGTGCGCTGGAGATCTATGAAGCTTCGAGGAAATCTGGCGAAGTTGGTGAAGATTGTTGACGAACATGAAGAACATTGATGAAAAGCTTCAGATCTGGAAAGATACATGAAGATCGGTGAAGAATCTGGAAAATAAACAGTTACACTCTGATGAACACGTTACAGATCGGTGAATTCGTGATGAGATCTTGATGAAGTTGACGCTCATTACTTGATGGCGTTTTAGATTTTCTGGAAAACGCATGATGAACACAGATCCAGATATTATGAATATTGGATGAAGATCGCTGGAAAAAGGAGTTGGACATGATGAAGATCATGAAAAAAAACTGGAAAATGTATGAACATGAAGAATTCAATGAAGTTTTTGGTGAGACGATGAGCTTTCCGGCGACGGTTACGGCGGCGTTTGATTTTCCCGGCGACCTCCTCCGGCGGTTTGCATGCCGGCCGGTGAGGGTAAGAAGGTGGAGACACGCGTGGCACTCATGCAAGCAAGGGAGGGTGGAGGTGAAACCACATGAGGACATGCAGAGAGAGAGAGAGAGAGAGAGTGACAAATGGCGTGGTGATGTGTCATGCAGTGAATGAGGTGGTGGTCTTTATACATGACAAGTGGCGAGCTGGATTTGGGCCTCCAGAAATGACACATGGCCCACGAATTGTTAATGACTCTGATTGCAATTAATGGACTAAATCTGATTAAAGACTTTAATTAACAAACTAAGACTCCACTTAACCACAATTAAAACTAATGACAAAAAAAAACACTATTAAATTCTGACATTAAAACTAAAGACTCAATTAATTGCAACTAAGACTCAATTAACTCCTAATTAACCATAACTAATTAAAATGATTAAAATCTAATTACTCTATGAATTAATTCTAAAACTATTAAACTCTAATTAACCCTATTAAAAAATAGAAAAAGAGTTATCCTATTAAGAGAACATTTAAAAATCTACTTAATGTCTAGAAACAAAAATCTATTTAAAACTATTTAAAAAGAAATATCTATTCTAGAAAAACTATTTAATCTATTAGAATATATTTAAAAATTCCTACTTAATATCTAGAAAAATCAATTAAATCTATTAAAACCTATTTAAAGAATTAAAATCCTAGAAAAACAATTAAAATTCATTTAAAATTCTAGAAAATAAAGGGAAAACCTAAAAAATGCGAGGAAGTCGATTAAATCGATTAGAAAACAGATACGCGAACATATCGAAATAAACGGTCAAAACCGGACACCGAGATGTCCTCAAAAATAACAGCGAGAGCTGAAAACACCGGGACGAACACAAATTCTTAAAACAACTTATTCGAACTGGCCTGAAATGCCTGCGACGCTAGGGGAGGCTTTAATCCCGATAAAATCAATCTGACTGCAAAAATGCGAGGTATGCGGTATGAAAATGCAGAATGCAAAATGAGTCGAAACATAAGCCAAATGCAATAATTGGTTGGTCAAATTTTGGGGTGCAACAGCTGCCCCTATTCAAGCGGCTTGGATCTGAAGGGTTGAGAAGCGAACGACTTTCAATCATTCAAAGGTAGAAGACGGTTGAATACAAAAGAAACCCGGAATTTGCCAACCTGCAGAAATAAACTCCACAAACTACTTGGGGAACAAATATCCAGAACACCGAATCCAGTTGTCACGGTAACAAACTGATCAATCATCTGACAAAGAAACTGACTTTAGCACTAGTTATCTGTGTGACGCCACAGATAACAAACCCGAAGGTTGGACCAACATGCACTTGATCCTCTCACGTCGTCTAATGATAGACAGGAAGAGAAATACTCACATCGTCTAAAGAAAGACGGAAAGACACCATCCCGAAGGAGAACAATATCCGTACTCACATCGTCTACTGATAGACGGAAAGGCACCATCCCGAAGGCTCACACTGTCTAATGGTAGACAGGGAGAAAAACAATCTTGATCTCGCATCGTCTAATGATACACAAGAGAAAAACCGTATTCAAATCTCGCATCGTCTAATGATAGACGAGGGGAAAACCTTATTCAAATCTCGCATCGTCTAATGATAGACGAGAGGAAAATACCTTGTCCGAAGAACCACATCGTCAGTGAGAACTAGCGGAAGGAAAACCATATAAACTTCAACACTACCCATCAAATTTCAGAATCCTTTCGTCTATAGGAGTTGATGGAAAGAACAATATCCTCAAAGGGGCCACATCATCAATAAGGATTGACAGGAAGAAACCCGCTGAAAATCACCTGAAACTTCACGTCGTCTAAAGATAGACGGAAAGAAAACCATACTCGAACTCACAACGTCTAATGATAGACGGAGAAAACCATGCTGAGACTCACGATGTCTAAAGATAGACGGAGAAATCCATACTCGAACTCATGACGTCTAAAGATAGACGGAGAAAACCATAATCGAACTCATGACGTCTAAAGATGGACGACGAAAATATCTTGCTCAAACTCACAACGCCTAAATATAGACGGAGAAATCCATACTCGAACTCATGACGTCTCAAGAGAGACGGAGAAAATTCATAATCGAACTCATGACGTCTAAAGATAGACGGAGAAAATTCCTGCTGGGGGAAATGCATCGTCAATAGGAATTGACGGGAAGAACATTCTGTCTTTATCAGATGATTGATAGACAAAGCATAACCGTCGTATGATCTGAGAATCAAATACCAAAGAGCTGTCTGATCAAAGCTGCTGAATAAATGCCCCTGAACTGATTACAGAGTACTTCATGTTGCCACGTAAGGCTGATAGAAACTGGCTTATGCTTCGTATGCATATGCGTATGTTTGAATTTTCTATGGCGTAAATGCTCCATATAAGATGGAATGCTACACATTTGACGATGAAATGCAAATATGATGATATATGCAAGATGCAAATGCAGGCTCAAGCTGCTGGAGAAAATCTGTACACAGAAGAACCATTCCAGCAAAATAAATGCTGGAAAGGTAAAGCCAACTCCGCTGATGAAGAAACTGGATACGGAACCATTTCAGCAAAATAAATGTTGAAGACAAAGCCAACTCCGCTGGGGATAACCGGATATCACATAATTATTCCAGCGAAATAAATGTTGGAAAGGCGACCCGACCCTGCTGGGGGTAACCAAATGTGCTAAGCATGATCGGACTTCCCTGGGGATAGCTTACACGTGCCAATGACCGTTGGACTTTTGCTGGGGAAAACAGACGGAGTCTTCCTATATACCAATGAAGATTGGATTTTGAAACTAATGCGCCAACACGGATGGGCCTCACAATGATTGACAATATGGATTAGGCTTTAGGAATGACTCG